>OMKX01001441.1:0-10524 GCA_900302425.1 Brosme brosme
ATACTCTAGGGTCTATAGCATATAACCGCGTTGTCTGATTGCAGTTTAATTCATTTTTCACAATTTACCAGCTCTCGTTTTGAAGAATAATCACCGCGCCATTCGTTTCAATGGGAATCGCGACAGTCTATACTTTCAACATAAAGTGTACATATTTATAATTTGAAATTCGTCCCAGCCTTTATACCACAGATACTACGGTCTATAGCATATAACCGCGTTTTCTGATAACAGTTTAATGCATTTTTCACAACAGACAATTTGACTGGAACTACTTTGCAGGTAGTTGTTTTTTTGCGTTTAAGATATTAAGTGATTTCTTGCCGATGATCCATGGCTGCCTTTGTGTCGGCACACATCGAATAATCGATTATTCGTTCATACCACCCATTGATTATTCGACCATGAAAAATTTGAGTTATTCACATCCCTAGTAATTAGGCGCGTTGGCGCGTTAGGCGCGTTGAACAATTTTTGTGACACACAATGATCAAGCGGCAGGTTAGGCGCGTTACACGCGTTATCCAACGCGTGTAACGCGTTTGGTCTGGCCGTAGCTTTAGAGTGCATTTTCTTTAATGGTGAATAATCAATAATGTAGCACACATCGCCTTGTGGGTCGATAATGTTGACATGTATTTCTTGTCTACAATTCTACTACTCTTGTTGTTGTTTTCTTTCTACTACCGTTTTGTACTTTCTGCTGCGACATCCAAACTTTCTGTCTGGGCTTAATAAAGTAGGATTATCGTATTCCCGCATTATTATTGTTACTAGTAGCAGTAATGTTCCGTATGAATTAGGATATATATGGTTGGACCAGGTTCGCTGGCCTGTGATTGGTGGCCATACCTCCATGACAGCAGAAGATCTTCTCGTCCACGATTGCGGCCACCGGGAGGCAGTTGAAGCAGTCTGTGAAGGTCTTCCACAGCTTGATGTTGTAGCGCCTCTTACCTGTAGGAGTACCACATTACACTCGTTAGGATCTGAAGACCACAGGCATCATTCATCTCAGGTTGTTCTACAAACCGTTCGACCAGGGGTTCAGTTCTGTTAGACCGGTGCTTCCCAATCTTTTGGGGGCGTGGCCACATTTGCACAAACTTGCTCCTGGTTCCCCGCACATCATTTTAACCCCCTCAGCAGCTAGCCGTAGTATGAGCTTTCACATTGAATGCATGCACATTCCACCACACTAAGCAGGTAGTAGTATTTTAGTCTGTACCTTACAAAGTCCTCAACATCCAACAACCCGTATGCACATCAGGGGTCCAGCACACAGCGTGTGAATATCAGTTCATATTTCTAGCGCGACCCATAAAGAAGAAGGACCATAATGTTTTCAATGACATTGTAATGGAGCCATGCACACGGGCCACAAATGTTGCAGGGCGGTGTTTTGGCTTGCGAAATACATGAACGAGTCTATTTTGGACGTGAAAAATGTGGGTTTAATTCTTCCGTTCTCCAGCGGTCGGATCATAACTATTCTAGGCCTAGGTTACACTTGTCTTTTCAACTTTTGTGATCGGATCTCACAGAATACACATGAAACTCGAATGCAAACTCTGTGGCAAGATATGTGATCTGATCTATTCATGCTAATTATTGAAATACTACCTTGTAAAATACCCTTTCAGAATGCTTTTTCGCTTAAAATGTTATTCACATGTGGTGTCCGCAAGCAACAAATGCAGAATTTTCTGAGGCACGTTCTACATCCATTGTTAAGCAGAGAACAGCGGGGTTGTGGCTAAAGTTAGTTTCGCAGTTAACATTAATTAAAGGTTAGGGGAGTAGTTTTAGATACGTATTTAGCCATCTGATTGGATCATGGCCAGATTGTGTCTACACAACACTGAAACCCAATGAGAATGCGACCCAGACCACTTCCGGATGCAACCTGGGTGTATCCTACCACAAAGTGAAATTTAACTCTGATTTTGGAGTGTCCACACTTGACAGTTAAGCATCCTGGCGTGATCTGATCAAAAACGTTGCATTGAAAAGAGTAACCGAGTGTAACAGAGTCATTCGTTCAATTTCAGGCTGTAATAAAGGCTTGGCTCTAGCCAGTTCTGCGTCATGTCCAGGTTAAAAGGTACAACAAAGCAAAGTGTGGCCATCGGGGCACGGCTGATACGCTCTTCTGGCGTCTCTTTAACATTATTGTTGTGATGACAGTTACCAGGGGATGCTTATAAGCAGGGGGCTGCTAGTCAGCAGCACACTGTAGGGTCTGCAGCTTCGAAAGAGATTTAGCCCATAGGAAGCTGTCCATCAGTGGAAGCACTGCTTTAAGTGCTAAGTGCTAACAGGCTAGCATGTAAAACTGAGCTAGGCCCTACCCTGCCAGCAGGACTGGTCTGGACAGAATGATCTGGAATGCCGTCCAGCCACTCGAGGAACATGTGGGGATCTGCCACAGTTTGAATTGAAGCCAGTAACCCAGGGCGGTGGGAGCTAGCTTATTGTCAAGATGAGGAACCAATAAAATAATCAGTGGGAACTGTTTCTATGAGCTGATAATGTAAACACTAAGCAGACCGCTTGACACAACCTAAACATCGCAAAATTATTGATTAATTGTTAATGAATTAATAACTCATCTAACGACAAAGTTTGCATCTGATGATCTGTACAACAACAATACAAACAGCAGCAGTTCCAGGGCGGGACCTTTAAACCGGAGGTATGTTCCAGCGTATTAACTGGGATTAATCACCGCTAATCTGACATTCCTAACGAGCGACGGCAACCGCAACGGCCTCCTCCCATCTCTAGCTGGACTTTGGACTAGATAGAGGGCTGTTTCTAGATGGACTTTGAACTAGATAGCGGGCTGTCTCTAGATGGACGGGGTCCTATTAAGGCCAAATCAGACTTCTGTCCGTCAAATATGCAAAGATCCACTACTCAAGAGACTGTATGTGCCTCTTTTAGATTCGATTATCGGTCGATTATCTATGCATTCTCAAAAACATTGGCTTCCTGTAGACGCATGCCCCTGTATTGAGTTTGATTGTGCGTTTGTGTCTATGTTTGCGTTGGTGTCGTGGGTGCAGAGAGACTCACACTCATCGTAGAAGCCATAGATTCTGTTGATGGAGGCACACTCGTGGTTGCCCCTGAGCAGGAAGAAGTTCTCAGGATACTTGACCTTGTAGGCCAGCAGCAGGCAGATGGTCTCCAGGGACTGTTTCCCCCTGTCTACGTAGTCGCCCAGGAACAGGTAGTTGCTCTCCGGGGGAAAGCCACCGTACTCAAAGAGCCGAAGAAGGTCGTAGTACTGCCCGTGGACGTCACCTGTCGAGGGGAGAGGTGTGATGAGATGAAGGACAGGAAGCCATGTTGCTCTGCCTCTGAAAGACATGGGCTTTTCAGTACTACAGCATATTAGCTGTTTACGATCAATAGAGCTATTCATGATGGGTGAGGGTCAAACAAGTTGTTGGTTTTATGCAGTATATGCTAGTTAGACTGGTATGACAAGGAGATAATGATTTCCTATAAGCTAGTTTCATAATTAGTGTAGTGTTCACGTGGGAAGGATACGGTGTGTTTATTAATACAGACACACTCAGAATGGAACCATGAAGAGACAGCTCTGGACAAGCATGGGTGTGTCTACTCCTGGCAAGTGATGCAGAATACCATTTATGATGAAAACATCAGTCAGCTGCACATAAAAACAAGTCCTGGGAACGCTAGACAATGGGGGAGGGGGGACTGATACAGGGAAGCGAGGCAACAACAGTCTGATCTTCACCCTTGTCACCTCTGTAGAATACATCGTTATCCTGCCGGCCCCTGATATGGAAGGCCATTGGGGACAAAACCATCTCGGAAAATACGCCTTAACGCGACCAAATAGACCACGTATAAAATGTATGCGTTTACAATACCCGCATTGACATGGAAGAAATTGCTGTGTTCAGACGGCCAAAATGAACGCGTTCAATAGACCCATGTTAACAGAGGAAATGTTACTGTCATTAGACGGTCAAAATGCATACATCAAAGTGTAATGTGTTGAAAACCTTGTGCCTTTATAGTCTATACTTTAGCTGAGTCAAATCAAACAGCATATTAATTAATTTTGCTTTTCAGAAGTCTATCTTATTCATTAATATTTTCCTACGCCTATGTCTAATTTGAAATTCTGTCAACTGGAATGCTTAGTTAAACCTGTAATAAATGAACTGTTGTTTTATCCGTGCCTCTCTTCGCATTGAGGTTGGCTATGCGGGAGTATTGGCCGATTGAGAATAAAGGATTTACAAATAATTGCAGGGGAAAAAATTACAGCACATACATATGGACCTGTGAACTTGTGTACACTTGAGAAGCACTTCGTTTTTAGGCCCACCTGGTCCTTCAGCTGCCTTGTTTAAATGAAGCTATGGTACATTGAAGTCCAATTGATAATGTGGTTAGGCATCTAAAAGCTGAATTCTAAGTGAGAAGCAGCCAATATAACTTATGTTAGCTTTATGCAAAGTGTGTAATATTCTGTATTCTTCTGGTGAAAGACAATGATGTAAGGTCAAAGTTTCTGCTGTAGAGCTTTGTAAATGCAATACAAATCCTAGCGTGTTGAAGTAGGTAGGTGGGTAATTTATTGATCCATGGGAAAATTAAGACAACAAAACTTCAACTTTAGGTGAAACAGCTACCACCATGATGAAGAAATACCACCATATTAGATAACGATCAATTAAAAACAAAGCGAGGAAGTGCCATTCTCATTCATAGAAATAGCTTTGCTTATTTACTTGATGTTTTTAAGCCTCTTTTGTAAAGCCATCCCGGCATACAACAGATTGAAGTTGTGTATGCCTCAAAGCATCACATGGTAGAGATGTGGTCGGACGTAGTCGAACCATCACCATTTCATGAATATAACCAAACGTCTTCATATTCTCTCAAATATAAGTAGATGTACGTAATTTCATACGTAACTGTTATGTTAACGTTCAAATATTTGCAAATATATGACAAAATGCTGCAGTATTATTGGCTGTGTATTTAGGCGTTCACTTTGGCGTCTAAACGCAGCCATTTCTTCCGTGTATTCCTGGTATTTTAAACACGTCTATTTTATACGTGGTCCATTTTGCCTTGTTAAGGGGTATTTTCTCAGACGGTTTGGTCCCCAATGGCTTTCCATACCCAGAGGGTTCAGTGTACATCTACGCCTCACATGAGGCATTCCCATCAGTCTGCATAGAAAGCTTTTCATAATTGGCTGTAACTCTGAGCTCTGCTCTATCTAAGAAGGCCCCTAAAGACCCCTGGGCCTCACCGCAAATCTTGAGGGGAGCCTCAAGCTCCAGCAGGATTGGCTGACTGAGGAAGATCTCCCGGGACTTGAGGCACAGGCCGCGGATCTCGTTCTCCGTCAGCTGAACATTCTTACCGGGTCTGGAACCCTTCACTGGGAAAACAACAATGTGGCATCAGTGAACAACAGAACAGATCAACACTGTGTTTACAGCTGCCTGCAGGGTGGACATGTTCTATACAGACAGCACAATGACTGGGACTCATGTCTTATTCAAGACAAGAATGAAGAGAAATTATAGATCCAACCCATCAAATCCATTAATTGATGCATTATTGATTTGGCCATTAACTATTATAATAACCTTAAGTGTATCGTTTTTCAATATGGAGGTCATTCTTATTTTTGCATTACTGGCATGTATTACCTGTTGTGACAACAGCACTCCGGGAATAATTAAGTACCATCTTATATGGATAACGTTTCAGTTATTACAGCATGACATCAGTTATATTACTGCATGAAACTCACTGAAATATGCAATTACTTCTTTTTAAGAGCGTATTCGATCCCACCCATTTTGATAAAGCCATTCATTTTTGAATTATTTATTTGGTCGTTAACCATAAATAACAAAATGAGTGCATGCCAAAACGTTACTCTGCCTTTCATCTTAGTGAAAACCTATAAAATACATACATGAAAATCATGATCACGAAAAGTAGCTCATTATAATTCCCTGTGTAATTTATAGTTAGAAACTAAAGCATCGGGGTTCCAAGTTGAGTGACGCTGGTCAGCCGAAATACCACCAAAAATCGAAATAAACTGCAAACATAGACGCTCTTACCTTCCAGGAGGCGTTGTATGATGGAATCGATGTTGAGTTTGTCGGCCTCGGCCATACTATCCCCTCTAGTTCAATAAAATATAATAAACTCTCTCAGTTTGGTGTAGTTTGGAGTGAATCTCTGCGATGATACTACCGTAGCCGAACTTAGCCCCCTGCTAACCTTGGGCCAGACCGGGAATATAACCTCGGAAACTAGATTCAGCCGTCGAAAAGGTTGACATATGTGTTTAAATACAACGCGACGAGCCCGCATTAGTCGACTATTTCATTGCATTGGTGGTTTATGCCTGGATATTAGTTGAATACGAACAAGCCTCGACAGCAGTTAGCTTAGCTTGAGGTTAGCCAAGAGGGAGGCGGAAGCGGAAGTGTGGAGAAAAAAAAAGTATTCCCGCCTTGGCGTTGGCCGATAATTTATTCTGCCGTAGGGGGGGGCCACACTGATTGGCTTAGTGAGGCGTCAGTCAAATTGTCACTTTCATAAACAAGGCGATAGTGTCAGCAAAACAACCCTAAACACAACGTAAAGTCGTAGCGGTTTTGCTATCACAAACCAATATAACAATGCACATTAAATATCCACCTTATTTCTCCTCGGAACACAAAATTGTAATATAGGTGAAATGTATCCAATTTAGTATGTAGGTCGTACTCAACTCACAAGAAGCGACGCCCCCGGAATTGACCAAATATGGAACAACGTCGATTTTTTTTTTTGCTGGGCATGACGTAATGCACAGGCGACTTGAGCGATTCATCCCTCAAGTTTAGAATCTGATTGAATGGTTATAGAGAGACCAATATGGCACGATTGGAGATTAACACACTCAAACTCGATACTCTGCAATAGTAGTATGATTAGATAAAACTGCACAACTGCACGATCATGAAGTTGCTACATAAAGATATTGAAAAAGATAATGCCGGGTGAGTTAGCATCCATGCTAGTCTGCCTAATACACGTTATATGCCACATGTGTAAACTCAGCTGCCAGTCACAGTCCAGTATTTATATCACTGGAGGCGTTAGCAGTAGTGATGAAACGTATGTTCCAGTTATTTCCTATATAAGACCTGTTGGACTCTTTACTCGTTTGCACTACATAGTTAGCTATGGCTGTTGTTGTCAAACTTCGTCACAACACATACTGAAGATGACTTGTGAAAAGGAGTGATTGGATAATTTCATGTGAATACAAATATAACAATAAACAAAATTACAACTTGTAGTTTCCCATGAAATACAATCATTCACCCACTTTCTTCATGCTTATTACTGTGGTAGTGTCCAGAATTAGCCCGAGAAACCCGGGTGGGACGTACACCTCAGCCATTTAGTAACGGCACAACTAATGCAGACCAATAAACTCATGCTGGTAGTGATGTTGTTGTGGTCCGTGTCCAGTCAGGTGACCCTGATGCCAGAGGAGGCAGAGGACATGTGGCACACCTACAACCTGCTGCAGGTGGGGGACAGCCTGCGCGCCTCCACCATCAGGTAACCTGCTAGTAAAGACATGGATGTGTTTAGTACACAACAATATTACGAACGTTACTATTTAGTAATTTAGCTGACACTAGTATCCAAAAACTGGGGGTTGGGGTTATTGTTGTTGGTGTTATTATTTTAAGTTGGAGGGTAAGGGTTAGGGCAAGGGATGGGTTAGTGTTATTATTTTGGGGCTAGTATTGAGGATAGTAGTGTGGACCCTAAGCAACACGTCTGCTGTACTCCACCAGGAAGGTGCAGACTGAGTCGTCGACGGGCAGCGTGGGCAGTTCCCGGGTCAGAACCACACTCACTGTGTGTGTGGAGACCATCGACTTCGACTCCCAGGCCTGTCAGCTCCGAGTGAAGGGAACCAACCTGGAGGAGAACCAGTATGTCAAGGTCTGTCTGTGTGTCAAGCTGTCTGCCTAGCTGTTTACCTGTCTGTCTGTTGGTCTGGCTAGCTGTCTGTAAAGCTTTTTAACTGTCTGTCTACCTGTCGGTATGTCTGTCTCTTTTCCTGTCCCGTCTGTCTACCTATCTCTCTTGTCTGTCCATTTACATTTCCATCTGTGTGTCTCTAAGGACGGTCTGTCTCTCCGTCTGCCTTCTACCTGTGTGTCTGCCTGCCTGCCTGTCTGTCTGCTATGCCATGATGGCGTGATGACGTAGTTCTCTCTGTCCACCAGATGGGGGCATACCACACCATCGAGCTGGAGCTCAACAGGAAGTTCACTCTGGCTAAGAAGGTGTGGGACAGTGTGGTGCTGGACCGCATCGGTAAGGATGTGCCCTGGTTAGCCTTTAGAGCATCTCTCCTCACTTGGTGACCATTCTAACCTCAGCATCCCTCCTCACCTGGTGACCATTCTTAACTCAGCATCCTTCCTTAATACCTCAGCATCCATCCTATATGCCAAATCCATCCTAACCTCAGCATCTTTTCTTGTCACCTTAGCATCCATCCTAACCTCAGCATCCATCCTACACTCTGCATCTATCCTAACCTCAGCATCCATCCTACACTCTGCATCTATCCTAACCTCAGCATCCATCCTACACTCTGCATCCATCCTAACCTCAGCATCCATCCTACACTCTGCATCTATCCTAACCTCAGCATCCATCCTACACTCTGCATCTATCCTAACCTCAGCATCTATCCTAGATTCAGCATATTTCCTGCTACATCAGCATCCATCTTAACCCCAGCCTCCAAGACAAGGTGTTGAAACTGACCAACCAGACACCATTTTTTAAAGAGAGGTTATCGGCTATTTGGGAGAGTTCAGACTAAATAGCAGTGAGATTCCCAGATTCAATAACAATTATGATACTTATGTACTCTATTGTTGTCCAACAGGTGTGTGATAGGAATGCTATAAGTGTGTTGCGTCTAAAGAGCAGGGATGAAAGCTTATAGGTGTGTTCTAAGCGTGTTCTAAGCGTGTTGTCTCATACAGAGCAGGCGTGTGATGCAGCCCAGAAGGCGGACGTTGCAGCGGTGGTGATGCAGGAGGGGCTGGCTAACGTGGTCCTGGTGACCCCTGCAATGACCCTGCTACGGGCCAAGGTGGAGGTCACCATCCCCCGCAAGAGGAAGGGCAGCTGCACCCAGCACGAGAAGGTAGGCCACGCCCACCTTAGATGGATTCCGCCCACATCAGGTCAGGTCAATGGATTAGATCATGCTCAATATAAGGTGGACAGTTTTCTTATTGGGAATGCGTTTCTCCTTTCTCAGTCTCGCTCTCCTTTCTCTCTTGTCTATTAACCTGTCTATATGTTCGTCTATCTGTTCGTCTGTTGGCTGTCTGTTTACCCGTCTGACTGTCTGTCTACCCGTCTGTCTGTCAGGCGCTGGAGCGATTCTATGAGGCAGTAATGCAGGCAATCATCCGTCACATCAACTTTGACGGTCAGTCTGACATTTATACACCTGCCTCCTCACCCATTGCCATGCTCTAATATCATGCTGGGTCATGTGATCAGAGCTTGTGGCCAATAAATCTCTACTTATTTGTAATTCCGTTTTTTTACACTCTTCGATTGTGTAAGTACATCGATAATATGATGAATACTATTATGGATGTATGATGAAATCAATGTTATCTTGCACATAGATATATAGATATCATTTTATAATGAATATTATGATGAATGTCGTATTATCCCGTAGTGGTGAAGTGTGTGCTGGTGGCCAGCCCGGGCTTCGTGAAGGACCAGTTCATTAGCTACCTGTACAGAGAGGCCGTGCGCCACGACAACAAGGTTCTGCTGGAGAATCGGCCCAAGTTCATGCTGGTCCACTCTTCCTCAGGTCACAAGTACTCACTGAAAGGTAGGGACAGAACCAGAATGTAGAACCAGCCTTAATAAAGCCTTAACAAACTTGTCGGGTCCCTGTTTCTGACTGACTGTTCTGGTGTTGTTGTGTGGGAACAGAGATCCTGTCAGACCCGACCGTCACCAGTAGGCTCTCAGACACTAAGGTGAGTTACCATGGTTACACACCGACACGCGACAGCTGATCCCTATCCCTTACACTACTTGTGTGTGTGTGTGTTTTAGGCTGCAGCGGAAGTCAGAGCGCTGGAAGAGTTCTACAAGATGCTGCAGCATGAGCCTGACAGAGCCTTCTATGGGTGAGAGTCACTGGAACCAGAACCCTCTTTTGACCCAAATTAGAACTACATGTCTTCAAAACAAGAGAACAGAAAAAAACAATTGATTCAAAACCATTTTCTGTGTGTGTGTGTGTGTGTGTGTGTGTGTGTGTGTGTGTGTGTGTGTGTGTGTGTGTGTGTGTGTGTGTGTGTGTGTGTGTGTGTGTGTGTAAACATGTGTTTCTTTCAAAAACTGATAGTGTAAAGAAAAAGCTTTGTCCACCTCAAG
>OMKX01001466.1:0-13370 GCA_900302425.1 Brosme brosme
CAATGTAAGCAAGGAGGCCAGGACCTTTTGACTGAAGGATTTTGGAAGGCTGTGAAGCAGGGGAGATTTGTGAAGGTGGAGCTGCCTGAATTGCATGTCTTGATTGGAAGACTAATGGGATACCTTGTGAGCGCAAATCCTTAGTGTATTTTCTCATTGTGGAGTCACTCAACTGTGCTACTATCAAAGCAGCAGTTCAGGGCTATTCACACAAAGCTGCTTTAACTTTATCTTGCTGCAGTGTCAGCCTGCCTGTCTCGCTCTGACCTCAATGCCACATATACCTCTCTAAGCTTATCTATTTTGCTTGCCTATATTCCAATGTGTTTCATAGTTAGGCCTTCATATTGTCTTGTATAAATATATTATAAATATATAGAGTATGCTGAGGAATGAACTGTTCTGCTCAATGGACACTTACTGAGCTTTCTCTCAAGGATAAATGGTGGTTCCACCATCCTCAACAATGATTGTTGGATTTGGAACTGGAGTTGCAAGAGTTAGCGAGTGGCAAATGCAAAATAGCATAAATTTGCTATTTATTTTAGCAGGAGCATGCCAAGTATAAGATTAAAGAAATGCTGGGCAGGTTTTGCCCTCATTTCAATGAGAAGCTACTGTTCTGCAAATGCCAGTCTGTAGCCAACACAAGACTAACTACTACCTGTTTCAAAAGCGATATTCCTCTGTTGTTGAACTGATGAAACAAAATGGGGTTGGCTAGCCAGAATGACGGGTCATTCAAAAATATAATGGACCTAGGCCATGCTCTAATTGGTTAACTTGTTCCCTATAAGGTACACTATTTTGGGCATCACTATTTTATAGTGCCGTCGAAAGTTACAAAGTGTACCACTTGATAGCCATAATTAACTGTAAAATAAGTGCACAAGTGATGCACACTTATTTCTGCACTATATCCCATTATGCATTGCGGTTTCCTTTTCATCTGATGCATTCAATGAGATGGTTAGCATATACAGCCTCTTTATACAATTGAGCTGTCGAAGTTGGTATCTTACACGCATCTGCTTGTTTATGCAGCCGATACACGTCACATCATTTAGTGTCCAAATCTCCTCAATTCCCTGCCTTGCGCGTTCGCTAAATAGTGTACTATATAGTGTTCACGATATAGGCAGGGCTTAGGGAATGAGGGAACAAGTGAACCAATTTGTACACGTACCAGAAATGGTATTATGGCGATTTCTTTATTGTTGGCTTTGAGCCCTTACTTTTGGCCCATTTTCAAACGACATGGAAAATGTGGCAGAGATCTTTTTTTGTCGGGTACGCATCTGTTTATTTGTAATTTATAGACCGAAGTCAGTTGGCCAAAAAAAAAACTAACTGAGATTCGGTGGCATTTAATCTAGCTCAAAAGACTGTGGTAACTAAAAGCTACTACTACTGAATGTCTATGCTCATTACAGTACACCGGTGCCTGCACCAAGACTGCTGCAAATTCACAAGGTTGTCTCTTCTCTCAGAATGGAGTTCTATTTATGTCAGTAGGCCAGTTCTATTACTGTCTCTACTGTAGAAAAAGAACTTTGATTATATGTTGTCCGTTTTGATTTTATTGCAGTATATACTTCTGACACTCCTACTGATACCAGGCTTGAATTTTCTTTGGCCCACAACTTATTTATGGACAAAACTACTGATGAATCAAAGAAATTAATGAAGAGAAATCAGCTATTTATGCATAAACCACTTATTGCACTATGATTTTTAAGAATTGTTTTTAAATTATTGTGAAATCGTTTTGTGTTGATGTTGCTGCATACTTATTTATTGATTGTGATTTAAGAACTGGGATTTTACTAGATTTATTGTTGTGGTTCCTGATTTGAAATGAGGCACTTTGATGCAAAGTGAAATGTATATTGATGAAATTGCATGAACGCGTGAACACTTTTGCCATTCTAATTTATTCTTTCTTAATCTTTCCCTCATTTGGTGTCAATTGGTGCTTACATTTGTGACGATTATTTTTAAGTGCATATTCAAGTTGGTCAAACCAATCTCAGAGGGTTAAAATATCATGATATAAATCCCTAATACAATCATTAAAGATGATATTCTGAGGAAAATATTGCTTTCAATCCAATCTAAAGTACTTTAACAATACTAATATACAAATATGTTAATGAGATAATTTACTTGCTTTTATAAAGGCATTGCTTGCAGGACTGATTTAAGGACCAGATGTAACATTGTTAGGTTTCATGGATGTTTGTCAGGTGCAGTGCTTTGGAGTCCTTATGTTTTTGAGCGTTCTAACAATCGTTCTCTTCTGCTTTTCTGCAGAATTTTGTCTTTTGCCTTCAGCAACTCATCCAATAAAATAATTCTGATATTGTGATATAGTCCTGTTTTATGTTGTTAGACGTGTTTAATCTCTGGTCTTTTGAGTTTGGTTTCATAAAGAACACATTAGGTTAGAAAGCAGCCGATCAGCATAATGAAATGGCAAAGAAAATTGGTACTCGCCTTATTTTTATAGTTCTGTTTAAATCTAATGGCAGCTTTAAGAGAAGCTCTTAGTTTTACTTTCATTCAAATCTATTTTTAGAACCTAATGTGAGACACTGTTTAACACTGCTCTTTGTATTTGTTCCCTCTAGCTTGCCGTTGAAAGAAGAACTGGGTGGTCCAGAGAAGCTGATGACTAAAGGTGGCCAGGTCAATGGGAACTCTGCGTTGGAGAAGGTTCTCCGCTCACTCTGCCCGGCACACCGTTCTTTGATTAGCCAAATCTTAATGCTGGCACGCCAGGAACGCCTGCTGTCCCTGCCCAGTCCCAGACTGGCCGGTCAGGATGTATCTAAATGCTGCCACCACTCGATGACCTCACAGAATAATCTGCCACCGTGTCGCTTTCCCTTCAGTAACTCTAAAAGTCTCAGTGGCGGCCCACACTACCCTCTTGCTGACTGTGCTCATCAAGGTTGCAGTAAGACCTTGTACAGTCCAGCTGAATCTAAGTTTAGTTGTACCCTCCGTTGCTGTCCGCTAAGTGAAAGTAAGGCTCCTCAGGGCCCGTGTTGCTGTTGCATAGAGAGCTGCAGAGGGCCATCCTACCCCGTTTTCTGCCTCGAGAATCTCCACTGCACCTCCTGCCAGCGCCTCGCCGGACACCAGACAAAGAATCATTGTTCATGTGCTTCCCCATCGTCCCCCAATCTATGCCCCCCCTCTCAGGTATGCCCTGCCTCTTCCATTTGCTGTAGCCATCACCGCCCCGTCTCATGTCTTTGCCATTCAAGCCACACCTGCTTTGCTCAAATCAGGCAGACGATGGAAAAAGAGGGTGAAGACGTGGATCCCCCTTGTCCTGTGCTAAAGAGAGAACACAGCCCCTCCCCTCCTCCACTTTCTCCAATCCCACCAGACATCACCAGCAGAACAGAGGAAAAACCTCCCTTTCTGCCTCTTTATTCTCATGATGAGCACCTTCCACTCGTGGACAACAAACATCTAGATGCAAGGCTGCAGGCAGCACCTTCAGACGTTGAAGATGCAGCGGAGTTGGATGGTTTAGCCGCAGATGGTCAGACACAGAAGAATTCAAACAGGAGCTTGCTTATGGACGTTGTTGATCGTTTCACAGAGAAACTGGAGACACTCAGACCTCAGGATAAAGACCCACCACAGTTGAGTTCCTCTACGGTACACGGCATTGAGAAGGAAGGGCCTCCCGGTTCCCCAACCCCTCAGAGCATCCCGTTTCACGCTGACGCCCATCTTAGTGAAATAATCACCACAGTGCTCCATACCGGTAGTAATAGTGACTATAACCTCAGTGAGCTATTTCATCAGCATGATGACAAAGAGGCCAAGTCCCCAAATACCCGGGCCCGTCGAAGGCAGGAGGTCCTTGCAGCCTTGACATTACCAGCCAACCTTGCGTCCAACCGACGACACAGTTTGAAAATAAAACGGGAGCTTGCCATGCTTGACCCATCATATTGCAGGAGAAAAGTGCCACAAGCCAAAAGAAAATTAAAAGATGGCAGTCATTCTGGCTCCCCTGCAGCTAGTTCATCAGACACCACACCTGTGAAGGAGTCTACAAGGGAATCAGGAATCCAGAGAGAGTTACCTGAATTCACTCAGGAAAATGACATGGTCCAGATCAGTGGCAAAATAAGTGTGGAGAGCATGAATTTTGGAGACGGCAGTAGAGAAATAGGGAGGATGACGGGAAAGACACAGGATAAAGTCTCTGACCACACTAGGAGTGATGGAGTAGAGGGTCCAGTGTTTGAACAGTTAATGGTGGAAGTGAACAACATCAAAGCTGAGGAAGACGGATTTGAGGTGAAAGAAGATATACAAACGATCATAGTAAAAGAGGAAACTGAGCCCATTGAAGTGGGACAAAATGTGCCTGCCATCGAGGAGGAAAAGGCAAGTTTCCAAGAAACCCTGAAACCCACCATTAAACTGCAGACCAAGCCCTGCAAAGTGGTTTCCGAAAGAAATGACCAGAGCAACAGCTGTGCCGAGGGGCACACCGTAGTTGGCAAACATTCACAAAATGAAGAAAACATAGAGGGATCGGATAAAAGGCCGACTTGCAGCAGAGGGCATGGAGGTCAGAGAAAGACAATTACACCTTATCAGTCAAGCAACTCTAGGGATGCGACAAGGTCCAAGAGGAACATCGTACCTCCCCAGCGCTTCTCCTCCTACGTCACAGAGCCGAGGAAGATGTACTTTGTTGCTTGCTTCTCTGAGAACATCTTCAATCAGAGAACGTTAGTGGACAATGTGTTGCAGTCTACTACAAGCATCAACTCACAAAGCCCAGATCTTACGGACCCCCTGCTTGATTCAGGGAAAAACCCAAGTCAAGCAGCATCCTTCACCGAACCCACTGGAGAAGAGAACGACCTGACGCCAAAAGAACTATCTGGGTCCTCTAATGCAGAGTCGACGGATCAAAGTCAGGCATTGTCAGATTCTTTGCCTCCCACAAGGCTGAGTCCTTCCAAGCACAGCTCAAAAAATAAAACAGACGTGAGAGACAGTGCAGCCAGGCCTTATGGTAGGTTACGTTCATCTTCAACAAAACCACATGCTCCAGAGTCTGTACCTGTTTGTAGAGCACCCACCCCCAAGTCCAGTCCAAGCTTTTCTGAGGATTTTGACATTCCTCCTCCTAACCCGTCTGATCTCCCCTTTGATTTTAATAGCCCAATTAAGATCATGTATGTGTCTCCGGTTATAAATGAGGAAGGGGTTAAATATTGCTTGAAGTCCGCAGCCTCGAGTTCTGGAGGACAAGTAGTGCAAAACTTTGACCCATGTGAGCAGTCATCATGGGCAGGAACACCTGAAAAGAACAAGAGTCCAGGTACAGAGTGTGCTACCTTGCAGATTGGTTCCATCTCCACCCCTCTAAAGCATGCTACTGCCTCTCCCAAGTCACCCTCCACATCTCCTAAAAATATCTCCACTCCCCTCAAATCTTCAACTCCTCCAAGATCCGGGACTCCATTATCAGGCTCCCCAACACTCAGATCTGCTTCTTCACCAACAAAGGGGTTGTCTGTATCACCTAAAGGTTCCAGAAGATCAGGAGAATTCACTCCATTGAAGCGTGTAGCCAGAACAGAAAACCAGAGATCCCCAGCAGATCTGGGGATCTGTCATGAAATAACCCCTCCAAAGAGGCGTCCTGGGCGACCGAAAAAGCTTGGTCCACAACTGGAACAAAAGGCCAAAAGGCCCATAGGTCGTCCACGGAAACAGACCACTCCAGGTCCTATACAGGAAGGAAATGCCGACGTCGTTAAAACTATTGAAGGAGCCAACATGGAGAAAGAAAACAAGAGCCTGAAAATAACGGTAGTTTATGGGCGATCCAGAAGGAACAAAAGGGTGGTCTTTGAGGGCCAAGGACAACAAGAGCTCCGTGAGACCGCACAATCAGTCGACCGGAACATTGATTTCAACAATTTACTGCATGGCACACAAGAACATTCTGATGTTGTCAAAGCAGCTTCCACAGAATGTCTTAAAGAATTGAACTTGGTCAGACCTGTGAATGATGAGTCTGCCCCTCCGGCCAGTAGTAACATCAAATGTCAGAAGCTTCAAGGTGCTGTCTCCATTAGAAAACCTGGAAGACCTGCAAAAGTTAAGATATCTGGAATCTCCGTCACGGTCACTACAGTATCCCCAAGGCAACGTAAAATACAAATGGACAAGGATGTTAAGCGGTCTCAAGAAACACTTCAACGAAGAAAAACACTCTTACCAGAGTTCAAATCTGCCAAAGAGACATGGAATATTGACTGTCCGTCAAGGAATGATTGCAGGCACAAAGAGGGGAAGAGTATGACAAAAGATGAAGGTAAAGCAAAGCGGCTGGACAGGCCTGTAGCCGTACGTCATTCGGTGAGGGTAAGGAAACCTTCAATCTACTTGCTGCACTCTGTGGCCACCTCATCATCCAGGTCCTACAGCCATAGCACAGCTCTAATACGTAGTTCCAGAAAGCTTCTGTTAAACAAGGCCATCAACCAAAGGAAACTAGAAAAGGCTCAGGACTGTTTAGAAAACCCAAAAGATAAAAGACAGCCGCTGAGACGGGAGAAAAATCCAATCCGTCAGGACTTGAGCCGGGTCGCAGCAGTATCAGTAGACTCCATTTTCCCTCCTCAAGAGACAATGAGGTGGTGGGCAGCATCAGCTGAGAAAAAGGATTTGAACCAGGAATTTGCCAGACGTATACAACTAGTCTCGGACACCTGGGTGTCGGATGTTGACAACCAGCAGAAAGGTTCCTTAAAACCTAGATCAGGACCACCGAGCAAGAGGTCCCGGTGTTCCTCTGTGGTACGAGCGCTATTTGACTGTCCTCCTAACAAACCAAGTTCCTGTAGCATGCAGCAGCTCGGCTCCTGGTTCATGCAAACCACAGAGACCCAACCTCTGGCCATTGTCAAAAAGGCAAGCTCCCGAAATCCATATGAAATCATGCATTATCCCCGTTCTACCAACAGCAAAGGGAATGTCTGCCCTAGTCCACAGGCAGAGCGACTTCGCAAACACATTAAGAAGTTTGCTAAAACTGTGCCAAAGAGTCCACTTGCGCACCAGCTGGCTCTGGAAAGGCTGAGGAATGGAAACAAAACTTTATCAGCAGGAAACATCAAACGTCAACTTTTCACTTCTAGGTTTGCGCCGGGGCAGCTGAATCAAGGGGCACCGTGGTGGATGGGCAGAACCCTTTGCAAGTATGCAACCACTCTATTGAGGGCAAAGGCTAGGTTCCTAACATGCCTTCAAAGGAATGGGTTGCCCAAAAGGCAGAGAAAGAACTGGCGGCCATCCGTAACTGCACAGAAACAAAGAGATAAAGCATTGTCCAGATTGTCACCTGATCGGTCATTGGACAGCTTGGAGAACAGGTCAGCTGACCCCTTACCAAAAGAGGATAGACTCAGCTCTAAAGCCTGGAGCCCTGAGAAACTAAAGGAATGCCGGGTTTTTCTGAAGAAGATCAACTCGCCAGGCAGCGAGTCCACTGCAGAGGAAGAATTGGACTCCTGCACAGTGACACTGGATGATTGGTCCCCTTCTGCCTATCGCTTTGCAGGGAGCGAGGGCGGACTGGCAAGGGAAGATGAAGCTGTGAAAACTGAAAGGAAGGCAAGATTGAAGGCCGGGAGCATCTCTGACGAGTGTTGTAGTTCTGGATCAAAGTCTCCACAGGAACAAGCCGAAGTGCAAACTGGCCAGAAAGAAGAACAGAAAGCTCCTGTGATTGTATCCACTGGAGCTCCACAAGCGCCGTCTGTGAAGATGTTAAGACAATCACGGGTGAGGGGTCTGTCTGGACCGAGATGGTCTGACTTTGTTCTAGGTAATTATCCTAGACTTTTTTTGGTAGCATTGCTTCAGCAGTGAACCTCATTTTCCTGACAAATTCCTTATTCCTTATCAGTTATCATGATATCTGCTTTGTTCCTTTCTCTCTGACAGAACATTGACGGAAGCTCGAAGCCTTTTCCTTCGCGGGAGAGGCGGTGGTGAAACCTGGTGCCTTTGGACATTCGGCCAACCACAGAGACCGGCCGGCTCACTCCTGTCGTCTTACCCTCAGCAATTATGTAGCAGTCTAACTTAAAAACATGAGGTTGCACTATTTTTAGGGGGAGCAATTTTTTTTGTCCCTCAGCTCTTTTTATTTCCGCAGCTTTGTATGTACAAAACTATATTTTATTTTGTATTTCAACTCCGTCTCGTCTCTGAAGATGCATCGCACGTTAAATGATCAAGCCGAACAGGGGTTTGAGTCAGATCAGCGGATCCGGTGGAGATGGGCGGTGTTAAATGAAGGAAAGCGCTTGACTGCATTAAGACAAGGCCAGGCCACCGAGCATACCTTTCTGCTAGTGCTAGAATGTATTTTCTTCTTTAAGTTTCAATTCTTTAAATTCGTAACCTTTAAACCAATAACCAGCTATTGATTTGAGCTACTTCTGGTCCCAACTAGCGCCATGAAGATGGATTAAAAACCCATGAGATGCAAGGAGATCTGTTCAAACATGTACATATTGTGCCATTATTGAATGTTTCCCTAGAAAGCGCACATGTTGTCCCTTGATTATTAACGTTATTAAATTATAAAAAAAACTATTCACAGGAAAAGTAGAAGTTTGGACAAAGATGTTCTCCCATGACCTCTTCTCCTATATTTCCATGTGTTTTCTTTTGCTTCATGTCAGCCAATTTACTAAAAGACCTAATGCCTAATTGCATAGGTTGTGGCCGGCGTGATCAGCAGTCAATAAGTACTTCACTGTAGTCATTGTCTGCTATTTATGTCTTGAACAGAACATCAATGGGCAGTCTTAAGACCACATTTTTATTTTACAATGCAATCATTTCATTTTTTTTGTATTATCCTTTTACAGATTTGCAGCTCTCATCCGCCATTGACATGGAGCCCTGTTTTACCCCCATTCTCCCTGTGAAATACTAAGAGGTACAAACCAGTCCATGTGGTAGAATGTAGATTCTCATTACTGTTTTTTGCCATCCCAAAGCATTAATTAACTTATTACTTAGAGCCTACCTGTTGCACTATTGCATCTGTTGAGATTATCACTCCCGTAGATCCCACTAGATCCAACCAATCCTATTTTGCACATCCTTATCCACTCTTACTGTAAGAATCCTAGGTGCAATACAAATCCAAAATAATCAATAGTCATGTAATAATCTTACTGCTGACAGACACATGGATGTTATTAACTGTGATCACAAGTTCTGAGATGGCGGACGGTGCCGTGCAGAGCCGTGCATCGCGATTGTCACAACACTATTCCCCCACCCAAGTTACTAGAAAGAATGACAAAGTATTTTGTTAATTAACTCCAATTAATCTCGGGATAACATTGTTTTCCTGCCTTTTGTTTAGACTGGGTCAGTTGCCAAGAGATCTGTATAGGTCAACGTGTGTATGTGTGCGTGTCTGTGTGTGTGTGTTTCTCGTTGCCATTTTAATTGTGGTTCTCAGTCTTGTGACTATGGAAACTTAGCCCGTCAAAACCCCTGGTGCTTAACCTGTTGTATATTTTCTCAAATGTTTTTATACTTTCTCTTATAGATGTAACAAAGTTGTCTTGTCATTAGAATAAAGTTTCTTTTCAAATATGCCCGCTGTTTGATGACTTTTGTGGAACCTAGCCAGTGATGGGTTACAACACAAATAGGTTGAAGCTGAATAGTCTAGTTCACGGTTAAGGTGCTGTAGGTAAGACTGAAGTTGTAAAGACAAGAAGAACAGAGTGTAAGAAGGCAAGTGTTGCATTTCACACACCCGATTGACAAGTATGTCCCGAACCAATGAGGGTAAGGCGCCCTGATTGGTCAGAAATGAGGCAGGAGCGATCTAAAATCTAAATGGCTCATACATAGGCAGGCACAGTCAGCTCTAAAAGGATATCCTGAATGCACATTTCACTGACAGAGCTATGCCATATCTAAGAAATGACTCAAGTTGTAGCAGCGATTCAATGGTGCCTAGTGGGGGAAGTTATTGTTATCAGTGGGTGGCACTAAAATGGATTACATCTACAAATTCAAGAGCATAGGGGTCTTCTGATGTGTGGGTGATGCAAGGTCACATGGTTTTACCACAAACTACTCAAGGGGAACAAACAGTCAATCATCGCTTGATGCTCCCAATCAACAGCCAACAAACATCAAGGTAACTTTACACCAATATTATAGCACTGGCACTTAAATGACGTATCTGTAGTCAATGCTGATCAATGATATCAATACGATCTCCATAACAATAAATAATGCTGCCCCCTTTAACTAGAATCGTACTTTCGACCTACCAATTGTGGACAACACAATTCTGAAAGTCCCCCCCTGCTAAATGAGAAGGGTTCAATCTTACACATTGCTACTTTAATTACACATCAAAAATGTCCTCACCCAGCCGAGTGACTTAAGTGAACCTATTTGCTTAGTCACTACACAACAGCGATTACATCTGTAGCACCTACAAATGTTCATTTACCTTTCAGCCAGCTTTTTCCTTTCAAATTGGTGTTTCAATGAGATTTTGTAATTTGAGTTGTGCAGGTGTAGACTGCATACACCATCTCAAATGTGGGATTCTATTATGAACATTGTCACCCAGACTCGAGAGGGAGAACGCCACCCCGTTCAATGCCGACACAATGGACTTGCAATTGCTTATGTCGTTTGGGAATAACGCTACCGCTTGCATAATTCATGTCATGGACTGCTGCAACAGATTTAATGTTCCTTCAAGGTTGCACTGTGGCATGTTTTCTAATCCCTTAATGTGACACCTGAGGTATGGCTGTAAAGTCTTCTTAGAGTCCTCTCTGCAGGGTTAATTCCTTTAGCTGGCAGAGACTGAACGGTTTGTTTAAATCATTGCATAGCATTAGAGTAATCTATGTTGGCAGTTGGTAGGTTCATTTCAGTCTGTAGAGAATAGACTATAGACTACGATTAAAATTGGGTCCTCAGATTCAGGTAAATCTTAATTTAAGTGTCGCCCCTCACTAATGGGATTATTTCACAAATTTGACCAATCAAAAAGGAATGAGTTGTAATTCTTTTATTCAGATTAAAAGCTAAAATGACATTGTTGAATCTCTCTAGAAGGGAGAATTGTAAAATAAACAATATAAATCAGGATTATGGCCTAAGTGACTCAGGCAGTGTTTTCCATGTACCATTAGAAAGGCTGTTATAGCGCGGGTTAGCTCAGTATATATGTACAGTGTGTTGGGAGGCCTAGGAGGTGTTGGCCTCCTGGTCGATGAGGGGGTTCAGGTCCAGCTTGGTCTTCTCCATAGCCGCGGTCTTTGCCCGGCGAGAGGGCCGCGCCAAGGGAAGCGACTCGGGCACGTTCTCGCCGTCGCTGAATGACCCCGCAAACGAGGGGAGAGTCAGAGACAGTCCTACACAGCATGGATCCTCTACACAGGACGTCCTTCAACTCACCTCTCCTCCGACGACTCTGCCCGACGGCTGCCCTTCCTGCCCGGCTTGGCGGTGGTGGCCCTCCGCTGACCTGGAGAGGCACACAAACACAGATATAGTCCGGCGTAGCAAAGACGATGCTACATGCCAGCTAGGTGGCTGCCACGCTCCATCTAGGTGACTATATTGGGCTCCTCCAGACAAAAGGACGCAGGGTGGGGGTGTTGAAGCCGGCTTATTGTAAGGTTTGCTGATAATGATACATGAACTGGTGCTCTATGTTGCCATGTAGGAGATCTGTCCTCGAGTGTGTGTGGCGATGGCTTGCCTAACCTGAGCACACTGATTGGTCAATGTGCAAAAGGTGTGCAGCCTCACCCAGCCCCAGTCTGACTCAGCCAGGTGAGGCTGTTAAACCAGCCCTCATCCACACACACACACACACTCCCACATCAGGGTTTACACACAGCATTTTATACACACAACCACAATGAAAAAACCCAATTAAGATGACTTACCTCTTCTGGGCTTCTTGACAGATTTAGAGGGATCTTCTGTTACCAACTCTGTTAAGGTAAAGAAAAAACAGTGAGCAGTGCTAGATGCTTATGTTGCCCCCTGGAAGCGTTGAGGTGCAGGTCATAGATACATGGACGTTTGAACACATTGTGTGTGTGTACCGTCAGCGTTGATGTCCAGTGGCTGGAGGGCCGTGTCATTGCGTTCCTCGGCCTGCTCTTTAGAATCCACCAGGCGGTCGATCACCTTCTCCACGGCGCGGAGGGCGATGCGGTCCTTCACCACCTAACGACCAGACACATGGAGGCGTGGTTCTAGAAGTCATTTCTTTGTGCTAATTCGGTCAGTGGATTTCAGCAGTGCTGCTTGTCTGACAAGAAAAGTCTCCTGCATGCGAGTGGACCATGAGGAAAGCAGATCATCAAACATCAAGCTGCAGTACGTTTGACAGTCACAACAAATTGAAAGCCTTATGCAAATAATATTTAAGACTTTTCATCACCGTAAAAGCCAAAATTAACAATTTCATCAATTAACACTTTAGAAATCATCCCAACAAACCATCAATCCTTTTCTTGAAGCGGTTCGTTGGAATAAAATTCGGGTACCTTCCCAGAATGCATCGCTTGACCTCATGAGTGCGCGCGTGCTACCTGTGTGATCTCCTGCAGGAGCGCGTGCACCTCCTGCCTGGTGCTCTCGTTGGCGCTGATCTCCAGGTTGTTGAGGGTCTTGGCGTAGAGTCGCACCTCAGGGGCCGTGTGGTCCCTCAGGATCTCCCCGCACACACGCAGCGCCATGCTGTCGTGCGCACACACCTCCTGCCACCACACACACAAACACACACACACACACACACACACAGCAACACATGTCTGGGTTAGGAGGCTCGTTAGGAGCTCAGATAGTCATGAAGGAACAGGGAGGGGAGAGACAGGACATCTTGCTCAGAGAGGCTGATGGGGGTCAAACAAAAAAACATTTTGGGTGAGGGTCAAACCCCTACACCAGTACCGGTGCAAGAGCCTGTTACTTACAGCCCGCTCAGAGCAACAACAAAGGAACTCGGTGTTGAGATTTGACCATCAGGTGGTTGAGAGTGTTTACATATAAACACCGTTAGGACAACAACACATAACTAAAGAAGACAGCGTGGTGGAGAGGGTTCTTCTAGGCCCACCTCGTGGTTCTGGGGGGGCTTGATGAGGGCCCCGGGCCGCGTCAGCTCCACCAGCAGCTCCACCACGTTGCCGGGCTCCACCTCGGCCAGTGGGGACGTGGCCGGCGCGTTCATCAGGGTCCGCACCGTGGGCAGGAAGCTCTCGCCGACCACTTCCTGGTGGGCTCTGGGAGGG
>OMKX01001471.1:0-10009 GCA_900302425.1 Brosme brosme
AGAGCAAAGGAGGTGAGGAGGGGAGGGGAGAGGAGGAGGCGAGAGGGGGGAGAGGTAAGAGGAGAGGAAATTCAATTTTTATTTAATAAAAAGCACTATAGACACTATCTAACACCCTAGACACTATTAAACACCCTAGACACTAATAAACACCGGTACATTCTCTAAACAATGTCTAGTTTAAGAGAATGTTGTTTACACATGCAGAGGGCAGATCGTCCCTTTTAGAGTGTGTGTTTAAATGCAGTGCGTGGCATCATCCGAGTTGTTGTCTTCACCACACTTGCCGGTGAAAAGACACAACGTTAACTTGCTAACTAAACATCAGATGAGTGGACTACTCAGACAGCTGTGGATATTGTTACATGGCTAATTCAATTGCAGGGTAGCCCAGCTGTGTTATCCGTGTTCAAAACAATCATGCTAAAAATAACCTTTTCCGCGTGTTGAACGCTGATGTAACGTCATAACGTTACTGTACGCATTAGCTTGATGGCTTGCATGAGCCACTTGTCACAGTAGCACATCGTAGTAAGCTAGATCAATATTAAAATATCATATCAATAAATTAGGTCTGCACTGGATTAATGTTTCCTGTGTTTCCCGGAGGTTAGTGGGCAAAGGGGATATGACACCATTGACAGATGACCAAATGCAACGCACAATTCCCTTGAATAAAATGACAGTTTGAACATTGTTGGAAAAATTTGGGATAATGTAAGTACACAATTTCAGAAAAATTATAAAATAGGTCTAGTTATTTTTAGACATTTTATAGTGGATGTGTTACATATTATACCTTAACAGAGTGTTATTTAAATGAAGACCTCCCCTTTAAGAAAGTGAGTTTAAATGCAGACTGCCCCTTTAAGAGAGTGTTACTTAAATGCATAGGGCAGACTTCCCCTTTAAGGGACTAAATAGCATCTTGCACTTAGAGGACAAGAAACACGACACCTACTTCACCCTAAGAGGCTGACTGGTAAAACATTAAGAAGATCAATACATATACACTTTATAGATTCACGAATATGTTCCTCCGTTTGATAAATACTTATAGGTACTTATAGGAGTTGACATGGGTTATTATGTACTTACTGCGCCCTCAAATATGATGTCTTATGATATATACACCATAACCCTCGCCCTCATAATAAACCTATCCCTCTAATAACCCTGAGCCCAGTCTGCACTATTAGTAGACTGTGGTTTTATTGGGGAGCTCCCAGCATAACTAAGAGTAAATGTGGTTCTACTGGGCTGCTCAGAGTGTCCACCAGTAGTAGACTGGTTGTACTGGGCAGCTCCCAGTGTCCACCAGTAGTAGACTGTGGTTGTACTGGGCAGCTCCCAGTGTTCACCAGTACTAGACTGGTTGTACCGGGCAGCTCCCAGCGTCGACCAGTACTAGACTGGTTGTACTGGGCAGCTCCCAGTGCCCACCACCAGCAGACTGTGGTCAGAACAGCCAGTAGAAGGTTGTAATGACTGTTTCCCCACAGGCCAGAACCAAGAGGTGACTCCGACTGCGTTTACGTCTGTATACTCGGATCCAACGCTGCCACAGGACTATGAAGACCCAGCCGGCCCTCCTCCTGAGGACGGGCTGGCCCCCACCACCGAGGGCCCGGAGCCCGTCTACAGAGGCCTGCATGACAAGCTCATCCCCATCTACTGCTCCATCCTGGCCGCCGTCGTGCTGGGACTGCTGGCCTTCATCATCTTCAAGAGGTGAGGACCATCAAACCTGAACCCTATCCTTTAACCTCTAACCTTTAACCCTGAACCCTCTAACTCTATCCTCGAACCCTAAACCCTTACCTCTAACCCTATGCCCTCTAACCCTAACACCTATCCCCTACTCTCAGCCTAGTGTTTGTAGTGTAAGTGTTTCAGCTGCTGTTGACGTATATTGACGTATAGCATGCAGTAAATTATCATGTGAGCAGCAGATCCAGACCAGCCGGTTGGAGGAGTTAGCAGCTCCTGTTGAAATGTTCGAACAGGATCACGCTGTTTGGAAACGGACCTAGTTACAAGTGTTAACACGCAGGAATGTACAAGAGACCACTTTTCCCTTGAGGCTAACGTCAAACAAGGACATTTCCACACAGACTCAAACCTCGCTCATTTAACTCTGATTCCTCTTCTTACGATAGTGGACATTCTGCTTGAAATAATAACAGTTTTGTGTGTCGCAAGAGAGCTTCCGTATGTCAGCTGAACAGTGAAGCATGTCGGGTTGCCAGTAGGTCAACAGATTAGAATCTCATGAAAAACAACATGAATATTTCATTTGATGTTTCTTATTAATGAAGTCATCTGCCACTTCCCTGGACACATAGATACACACACATAAAGACACACACACACACAAACACACACAAACACTCTCTGCAGTAATTACTGCAGCAATATGAATATTAAAGTAAAGAAAAGCAAATATTACAGTAAAGCATTTGACTCCACACCACCTCAAGACAAACATTACAGTCAAGTATCTACTTAGAAAAGATAAATATAGAGCTTCTGCCAACTCTTTCTGGAAAAAAAACTTTTTTGTCTTTGCTTATAGGTATGCCAAGTCAGTGTTCATAGTATTTCTTTGTTTTCATTAATCATTACTAAACTAAGTCTGAACCTGTCTCTATGTTGTGATTGTGAATCATTCGCTGTACCTTTGCTGCTTACTGTGCAGGTCTCCCTTATAAAATAGATATTTGATCTCAACGGGAGTAGCTCATAAAAAAATATTATAGAAGATAAACAGAAATTATGGCCATACCATTGTATTGGCATCATGTTAGCCGTACAGCTAGCATAAGCCTTACCCTAAATTTAACCCCAACCAACTCTTTACTAACCCTTCAAGAAACATGGATGTGGATTTTGTATGTTCTTGTTGTGTATTACTTGTACATGTGCAATGACAAATAAATATGCTACTATACTTTAACCTCACACAAACCCATAACCTAACCCCAACCAACTCTATACCAACCCCAACCCTATATGCCTTACCCTAAACCCTACCCGATGCTCAATCGTACCTAAACATACCTATAAAGGCATAGATTCATTTTTGTATACCCTTTGTAACAGCTGTTTATGTTTATATGGTATGATTATACATACGTATATATATATACATGTACTGCAGGTGGAACAGCTGTAAGCAGAACAAGCAGGGGAACAGCTGTCCGTCGGGGCAGGGTGCGGTGCAGCAGGCCACTCCATCCCCCGAGGGAGAGAAGATGCACAGCGACAGTGGAATCTCAGTGGACAGCCAGAGTCTACAGGAAGGACACAGCCAATCACAAACAGGCACGGCACTGCACAGCGCACACACCCACACAAACATGCCACACACACACACACACACACACACGCTAGTTGTTCCTACTAACAATATAATACTATTCAACACTTAACACTTAAATCATAAGTCATACTGGGTCAGAAGCAATCCCCCTGCAATAAACCTGTAACCCTAAACATCCACTGTACATACCAGTTCTAAACTATCTT
This sequence comes from Brosme brosme, assembly GCA_900302425.1. Lineage (NCBI taxonomy): Eukaryota > Metazoa > Chordata > Actinopteri > Gadiformes > Lotidae > Brosme > Brosme brosme. The sequence goes on from OMKX01001471.1 coordinate 3,529, forward strand.
ACATTGTCTTCGCACTCTGCACCATTGCAACACATTTTTTGTATATAATTATATCTTTATATAGTAGTTAAATGTTTGAATGTTTATTTAGCTTTGGTCTTGTCTCAGCTCTATGTTTAATCTGTGAGTACATTGAGAGCCAAGAAAAATAACTACCTCAAATTCCTCGAATGTGTACACAAGCTTGGCCTATAAAGCGGATGAGTGATTTGCAGAGAATTCACGCATTGTTAGCGGACCATGTGCATCGCCTCAGGAAAGATTTATTATTGTTTCTCACTTCACTTCACTTACTCGTGTAACACCATATGACTCATTGTGACTCCAGCCCTATTCGATAAAAGCAGAGAAAGAAAATGTCTAAATATAAATATATAAGTAGTCGAAACTGTCAATCTTTTGATGGTTAATAAATATAAACATAATGTCAATACTACGCATGTATATATATATATATATATATATATATATAGTGTTCACAGAAGTGTTTCTGTTCCAGTGGTGACGGTGGATGAGGACCCCTGCCTGCTGGTTCCCCTGCAGACCCGAGAGGAGCTGGATCTTCTGGAGTCGCTGGTTCTGGACGGGGGTCCGGGTGTGGAGCTTCTGGACGGGGGTCTGGGTCTGGGGGAGGGCGAGTGGAGCCGCCTGGCCGGCCTGCTGGGATACTCCCAGGATCAGATCGATGGCCTCCGCCACCGCCAGCAGCCCCTCCGGGCGCTGCTCAGCGACTGGGCGGGCCGGGAGGGGGCGGGCCGGGACCTGCTGTGCTCGGCGCTGAGCAAGATGAACCGCGAGGACCTGGCTGAGAAGCTGCTGCTCCCGGCCTCCAAACCCGGCGGGGCCAAATCCAACGCCACGTCCGTGGTGTGATCGCTCCGGCGTTAGCTCAGCTATATACACGATTAACGTCTACATTATAACATTATGCAAGTGGCACAATATGTCCTTTTAAACATGAATCTGAGGCCAAAACCCTATTGCCCTAACCCTCTCACCCTAACCCTTTCAGCATAACCTAACCCTCTCACGACTAACCGTAAACTCTGGAGCCACTCACGAATCCTCTCTGGGAACAACACACTAATGTCCCGTGTCTATATATTGTTAATTTAATGTCTTTATGATGTCTATATAAAGTCAATATAAGCCTCTGGAGTCTAGTCACCCTTCTAGCCATCTGACTACTCACCCGTCATTTGTATCTGTGACTACTACTAACTACTACTACTACTACTACTACTACTACTATTACTACTACTACCATTAATACATATAAGTAACTACTGTGCACTTATTAATCATGCATGGACAATCTGACAGCATCCCTGCTGTGAGAGCAAACTATCTGCAGGACAATCTAATGCAATGTTTCTCCAGGTTTAACCTGCGCTCTGCTAGCCACACACGGGAGCGTACCTATGTTCCCCGGGTCCTATGTTCCCCGCTTTTCCCAAAAAGGGTCCTATGTTCCCCGGTCTGTCTCTAACCCTAACCCTAACAAAATGTTGAATTAAATCAGCGAAGGCATAGGCTTATGTCATGCAATTCTGCAATTATGGAAATTATGGTGGAAAAAATAAGCCTTTCTAAATATTATTAGGAGCCGTTCAGGAATTGCGGGGAACATAGGACCCTTTTTCAGAAAAAGGGTCCTATGTTCCCCTTTTTGGGAAAAACGGGGAACATAGGGATGACCCCCCACACACCTGCTCTCTGCTGGCCAGCCACACACATGTTCTCCGCTAGCCATGTACCATTTTACCTGCTAGCTATGTACCTGCTCTCTGCTAAACATGTACCTGCTCTGTGTTAGCCACACACCTACTCCCTGCTAGCCACACATGTTCTCCGCTAGCCATGTACCTTTTCCCTGCTAGCTAAGTACCTGCTCTCTGCTAAACATGTACCTGCTTTGTGCTAGCCACATACCTGCTCTCTGCTAGCCACACCTACTTTCTGTTAGCCATGTACCGGCGCTCTGCTAGCCATGTACCTGTCCTCCCTAGCCATGTCGTGTGCTCACCAGCCATGTACATTTCCTACCTAGTCATGTACTGTCTTCTCTCGCCATGAACCTGTCCTCTGTTAGCCATGTACTGTCCTCTCTATTCATGTACTGTCCTGTCCTCCCAGTTTGCATGCCTTCTGTCCTGTTCAGTGCTCTCATGGACGCATGCTCGTCAATCATAACTACCCCTTTGAAATCAGAATGACATGACAAATATGTCATTAGTAATGCTATTAATCTGCTTGCGTGCTAAGTATAGGGGATGCTTCGCCATAAACTGCTCTAGACCAGTAGAGTCACACGAAATGAAGGCGTGTATTCTCTAATGCGCAGCACATGCCACAAGGGAGCACTTAGTCACGTCTGTCATATGAATGTATAGTGTTTGGATCTGCTTGCGACTAGGATCCTCCTCAGGGGTCAGCTAACGGACATTGTTTTCTAAATAGTTTGACAAGATAGATCTTGTGTTGAGTTTGTAAATAATAGCCATGGGGTGTTTGGGCTGCTGTGGGATATTATACAAGAGGAGATATTTTATCAGGTGTCATATGGTACAGGGGAGATTGATGCATTCCTGCATACAATGTTACATTTAGACGCTTATAAAGTTCCAACCTTGGTTTACAAGAGCTGGAACAGCCACTGAACACTGAATGTCAATGTAGACGATGCAAAGACTGCTGTATGCAACCACATCCTCGACCCAAGATCTTAGAGGACGAGAATTGAATGAGCAGTAAGATGTCTTGATATGGAAGACTCTGGAGGAACCTAGAAGACCCTGGGAGGACTTTCGGAGACTCTTAGAGACATTGTTGGACCCTGGGAGATGTTGGTCAAGATGTGCCTCACCCTGTTCACCTGGAGACGTTGGGTGATGTTTGGAGACCCTAGGAGACTGGGGGGGGGTGACCCTTTGAGATGTGAGTGGACCCTGGGAGACTTTGGGAGATTTTGAGAGATGTCTGGGGACCCTGGAAGAGGTGGGGGGACCTTGAGTGACTGTTGAGAGATGTTTGGGGACCCTGGGAGATTTTGGGGGACGCTGGGAGACGTGGAAGACGTTTGGAGACATGGGGAGCGGTTGGGGGGACCCTGGGAGATTTGTAAAGACATGGGGAGACCCGTGGAGATGTTGGGAGATGCTGTGACAGAAGTGCCTCAGCCTGTTGACCTGAGGTGGCTTTGGCGGTCTTAGTAGAGTTTAAAGATGTATGGTTTTAATTTTTAGCTTACCAACTAGTATTAGTAGATATGTTAATATCTGTCCACCAAGTCTAGCTCTTTTACGACCAAACTGTTCATGTTTTTATAGTTGTCAATTTCAGTATATGCTTGATTTAATAGACATGTACATGCAAACTAACTTATGATTGAAGGGGAAATAAATGGGTGGACAATGCACTTATAAGTAACCATGTCATCCATTGGCAGGGTTAGGGTTAGTATTTGGGTTAGTGTTAGTTAGAGTATTAGTCTTAGGGTCAGGGTTTGTGTTTTTTTGTGTCTCACTGAGACTGAAGTGTACAGAGAAAACAATGAATGTTCCTTGTACTTACTAACATATATTATATAGTATATACATCATACTTAACATGTATATCAAGCAGTATGATACATTAAAACTGTACAAATCGGTGTTCTGTTCTGGGTAATCATTTCACCCCCACCCCCACACACACACACCACCACACACACATCTGGATGTAAAATGGTTAGACCATATTCTTAACTGAAAAAATGAGCTGCACCTTAGAAGTCTTAAAAAGCCCTTTAATGACTTCATTTGGAGTCTGGGGCCCTTTCTCCGATGCTACGGTAATTCAATCTAGTTAACAATCCATTACGGACAGAAGGCCACTCTGGTCCTCTCCTCCTGATCAGATAACCCTGCTGGCCCTATGACCTGCCCGCAACCCCCACCCTCTGAACCTGGGTGGTACAGCAGAGCTCCCCTGGACCCCCAGACCAGAACCTCGACTCCCCTCTTGGGACTGCTGAAGCTCAAATATCAACCAGACCTCCGTGTTAGGATGGGAGCATGTTGAAGGACTCAGGTTAGTGTTAGGCTAGGGTTACGGTTAGACCCTAGCCACTTAGACCCTAGCCACTAGAGACACTAGCAACTGAGACCCTAGCCAATAGCGACACTAGTCAATAGAGACACTAGCCACTGGAGACACTAGCCACTTAGACCCTAGCCACTAGAGACACTAGCAACTGAGACCCTAGCCAATAGAGACACTAGCCACTGGAGACACTAGCCACTGAGACACAAGCCACTAGAGACACTAGCCACTAGAGACAATAGCCACTGGAGACACTAGCCACTGAGACACTAGTCAATAGAGACAGTAGCCACTGAGACCCTAGCCACTAGAGACACTAGTCACTAGAGACACTAGTCAATAGAGACAGTAGCCACTAGAGACACTAGCCACTGGAGACACTAGCCATTCGAGACACTAGTCAATAGGGACAGTAGCCACTAGAGACACTAGCCACTGGAGACACTAGCCACTGGAGACACTAGCCAATAGAGACACTAGCCACTGAGACACTAGCCACTGGAGACACTAGCCACTGAGACACAAGCCACTAGAGACACTAGCCACTAGAGACAATAGCCACTGGGACACTAGCCAATAGAGACACTAGTCACTGGAGACACTAGCCAATAGAGACACTAGTCACAAGAGACACAAGCCACTTTAAACACCAGATACACTGGACATACCAGAGACAATATAGACACCAGAGACACTAGCTAATGGAGCCACTAGCCACTAGAGACACTAGCCACTGAGACATTAGTCACTGGAGACACAAGCTACTTTAAACACCAGAGACACTTGACATTCCAGATACACTATAGACACCAGAGACACTAGCCAATAGAGACACTAGCCACTATGGGGCAGGCTGCAACTGTCTATTCCCCACGTCAGGACTGAGATGTGTAGTCCTATGCAGCCCCGGCAATATGAATGAGCGATTTGGAACCGAACATTTGCTACAGAAGATTGTGTTTGTTTGGATCTATGTTCTTTTGTTGTATTTCACGCTGTGCTAGCCACAATACATGCTCATGCAGGTCACCCTTGTTGTTATTCTTGCTATGCAGTTCCTTGTCTAGAACACCATGTATTGTACTGCCCTCTAGATAACAGACTTAGCATGATGCAACAAGAAGCTAAAAAACCAGTTCAAACTTTTCAATTTATGCAGAAATGCTTTATGAAAACATGCCTAGAGCCAACTGTGCAAACTGCTTTTTGTTTGCTACTCCCATGGTTCATTGGGAGACATGCTGATGCAATGCATGCTGGGACACGTTTCTGCAGAGCAGTTTTTCTGTCAACATATATTAATAAATTAATATCCCAGAAGAAGGGGAGGTTCATGGTTTGTTAAAGGGTTTGGTTCATACATATCCCAGAAGAAGGCGAGGGTTATGGTTTGTAAAGGGTTTGGTCAGAATTCTTAGAACATCAGCAATCCTTCAGTCTTTACTAGCAAAGAATGTTCTCTCCAAGGGGGCCTGAAGGGTAGGAGGTAAGTTAGTACTGGATGAGATGCCACTCAGCAGCCTGAAACACCTGAGGTCTTCTCCCTGGGGAGCTGGAGAAGAGACATGATATATTGTTGTGTTTATCCACATGCAGTGGCCACTGGTCTACGAGTCGGGCTCTACTGGCGTATACTGATGTCTCGACTGGTGTCTAATGGTCTCTATGGTTGTATACTAGTGTATACTCATCTCTACTGGTCTTGACTGGTGCCTTCTGGGTTTTTATGGTCCATACTGGTCTCTAAAGTGTGTACTGCTCTCTTGGTCTCTAATGGTGTAAACTGCTCTCTAATGGTGTCAACTCATCTCTCCTGGATTTTGACTGATGTCTACTCGCCTCTACTGGTGTCTTCTGGTCCCCATCGGTGTATACTGGTTGATAATTATGTCCAATGGTCTCTCCTGATGTCTACCGGTCTATTCTGGTCTTGGCTGGTCTTTACTGGTATCTATTGATGTATCTACTGGTCTATATTGATGTATCTTCTGTTTTTTACTGGTGTCTACTGGTCTTAACTGGTCTATATTGATGTCTATACTGGTCTCTACTGCTATTTGCTAGTCTCTACTAATGTATCTACTGGTCTCTATGGTTTCAGCAGTAGGCCCGCCTAGATAAAGGCTCTCCTAGTATTAGTATTACTAGGGGATCCCAGGGGATAGGAGGCGAGGATAAGTGCAGAGGAGAGGAGAGGAGAGGAGAGGAGAGGAGAGGAGAGAGAAGAGTTACGAGGGGATAGGAGGAGAGGATAAGTGCAGAGGAGAGGAGAGGAGAGGAGAGGAGAGGAGAGAGAAGAGTTATGAGGGGATAGGAAGAAACAGAGGAGAGGAGACGAGAGGAGAGGAGAGGAGAGGAGAGGAGAGGGGGAAGAGAGAGAGAAAGAGAAGGGTGGTGA
>OMKX01001479.1:0-10609 GCA_900302425.1 Brosme brosme
GTTCAGACACACACAATAACACACACACACACACACACACACACACACACACACACACACACACACACACACACACACACACACACACACACACACACACACACACACACACACATCCTCTGTGGTTGCACAAGGTACACATGCAAACAAATGCACATACAACTCACACAAGCAATCAGACACAGACACACACGCCCACACACTATCTTGTCCACCTTGGGTTTCCTGCCCAGCCAGTTGGGGTCTGTTTTTCGGTCTTTCTTCAGTGCAGGCTTCTGCTCCTCCTCTTCCTCCTGCTCTTCTTCCTCCTCCTCTTCGTCGTCCTTGGACCCCGTCTTCTGCCCACTCTTGTCCTGGCTTTCAGCGACCTTAGAACTGGGCCTGCATATCGGCAAAGCAGAGGATCTTGTAGAGAGAAGGTGGGAGGGAGGGGAGGGTGGGAGTTAATGGAGATGGAATGAAACAGACTCAAACTGACTTCATGAAATCGACTCAAACTGACTCAATGAGACACTCAAACTGACTTAATGAGACAAAATAAAACGGACTCAAACTTGAATGATAAAACTGGCTTAATGAACAGTTTGATTCTGTTACTCAAACAGACTCATGAAACAGTTCTTTGTGTCCAGGGATGATGCCAGAAGAGCAAGACATAAAATGTAGTAAAATAATAATACTACAGCTGTAATGAATTCTACCAAAGAATCGATTGAAAATAAGGACTGTTAAACCTTATAACATCAAATCCACCCACAGACACACACACACACACACTCCGCTGTACCTGCAGATCCTGGCCGATCTCCGGAGCGACCTCCCCTCCTCCTCCAGCGCCTCCTGCTCTGCCTCCCGCTCCTTCTCCTCCCTCCCTTTCTTCTTGTTCCTCTTGTGGGGGGGGATCTTGATCTTCAGTCTGATGCCTTCCTTCTGGAGCTCTGAGGAGGCCACCTCCAGGAGCCCCGGCTTCGCCTGCGTGTCCTGCCCAGCCTGCTTCTCCTTCCCCTGAGGTTCCGACGCATCGCCGCCGGGCGCCGGCTCCATAGCGGCCTCGGGCTCCAGATCTGCCGGCTCTGCCTTTTTCACCAGAGTCTCCTTCTCGGATTCGACTGTTCTCTCCTCCTCTTTCGTCGCGATCTCCTCCTCTATTGTAAGGGGCTTCTGGGGCTCCTCCTGGGCAGAGAGGATGTGCTCCTCCTCCTCCTCCTTCGGGACGGTTCCTGCAATGGGGTGCGGGGGCGAGGATGAGGGAGGTGGAGGTGGGGAGGCGGCTGGTGGTGTTTGTGTGTCTGAGTGCTCTTCTGTCTCAATGTCCACGGAACGCTTCCTCACCAGCACCGACTGTCTGTTCCCCTCCCTCTCCTTCTCCTCCAACCTCCCCACGTCCTCTGACCTCCTCCTCCCCCCTGGCCCGTCTACCCCCTCCTCAACCACCCGCTGCTCATCCCCTGGCCCGTTCCGCTCCTGTGGATCTGCTCCTGGCACCCGGGGCCGCTCCATAGGGCTACGGATCACCCCCACGTGGCCTATGACCCCCACCTGACCTATGACACCGATGACCCCATTCTGCCCTCCCTCTTTATGTGGCAGTGGTGGAGGGATGGGGAGGAGAGCCGCCTTCCCATTTGTCAGTTCCAGCTGCGGGGGGTTCTCCTCCGAGGTGACATGGGGCGCCAAAGAGTTTGTCAGCTTCCCCTCGGTCACCTGACTGCCGTCCTTGCTCTGGATAACAGAAGGGTTACACACGATGATGCTACTGCCCTTGTTGTTGTTTAGGTGGTTGCGGCTGTCTTGGAAACCCTCTGCGAGCTTCAGCTCTCTCTTCTTCAGCGGTATCTTGGCCTGCTGGCTGCTCCTCACTACGGCACGCTCCGCCTCCTCCTCCCTGTTCACTTCCTGTTTGGTGATGACGGACGCGGGCGCCATGACGACGGAGACAGCGTTGCTAGGGGTGTTGCTAGGGACATCCGGGTCTCTGGTTTCCGGTTTGATGATGGCAGTGATGGTGCTCACACGGTTATCGATGACAAGAAATGATGCCGGCGACTTCCTGTCTACTGGGAGGTCCGCCGGCTGCGCTTTCAGGTCAACCTCCACCTCTTCCGTTTTGACGAGCCCCGCCACTTCCTGTTTGACAAGTCCTGCCTCTTCTTGCTTAACGGCTGATCACAGAAGAAACAGAAGATGAAAGGTCACAGAAGATAATCAACTACTTTTTAGAAGTGGGGAATCTTCTTATCTAACCAATCAAATCTAAATCCTGTGAATATCAAAACACAAGGGCCTGAAAATAAGTTACAACATTGAGGTATATTTGTCACATGCACATTAATGAACATAAAATACTTTCAGACATCCTCTGAAACACGTGCAACATTTAAAACCAAAAAAATATACCGCTAAAAGATAGTAATCAAGATAAGCAGCAGCACTGACTCCAGCACAACCAGCTGACATGTTACCCGGCTGTAAAGGCTCCTCCGTCTTCAGGGGGAGGACTGTTGTGTCGTTTGGTTCCTCGTCTGTGGGTTTAGGAGGGTCAGATGGAACGGACAGGTTCTTGTTCGCTAGATCACCAGAATCCTCTTCCTTCTTCAGACGATCTGCCTCTTCTCCTGAAACACACGCGCATGATTGAGTTAAACTGAGAATGTCCGCCTGAGCTCAGATTCTCCAGCCTCAGATAGAGCGGTTCTCGTCTCAGCCTGCTTTTGTTCCCATATTTAGGTCTGAAATGTGTTGCTTCTTAATCTCTTACATGTGTGTGCATCCACTTCCATTAACACATCACTTTAACCAACATATGGCTGTAATATCAAAGTCCCAGAGCACATGTGCATTGCAACACACTGATTGATTAGTAATTGTTCACTCATGGCTACGAATCATCAGGGGAGACTGTTTGTATGTACAGGACCTTACGAGACCTTTCTAACCTTTTCAATGATTTGAGGTTGGGAAACACAGGTGTAAAGCTGGACAGAAGGGACCACAGTCAACGAGAAACATTACAGAGCTATAACCTTACAGAGTAACTACACAAAAGTATTCACATTCTAAACAATGACTGGCAATGTACACCCATCCATCCATCCATTCCTCATCATGGCTCTTACCTGTGTCCGTCTTGTCCACTCCCTCTGAGCTGCCACTGGCTGAACCTCCCTGGGTCTTGGTCTGGTTGTGGTTGGGGTCTATCTGGGCCTTCAGCAGGTCTAACGCCTCTGCTAGGTCGTTACGATTTCTGGAGCAAAGCATTGTTCAGGGTTTTCCCAAAAAAAGGTTTAGTGGATGGGGAAATACTTAAGAGAAAAAGGCAAGCAATAGCGTAGGAGAGACAATCCCTGGTATTTCAAGCAGTTCTACCGCTAAACCCACGGTGACTTGGACCGCTGACTCTGCCTTTCTGCTGTGCTGTAAGGACATTAGCGTACACAAAAAAACACAAAATGCAACATGCAGGGATTACACACACACCCACTCGCGCTGTTGAAAATTATTCCCTGTCGGTAGTGCATTTTCGCTGGTCTGCTAAATTGAATGGTGGAGCATTTTTTGAATATGCTGAAACACATCATTCAACTGCATTTTACATTTGCAATCAACATTTGTGTGTCAAACGCTGCTACATTCTCTTTATCGATGGGGGTTTTGTCATGACCGGATGTGAATACCGTGCACAATCAGTCTATGGAGAATAATCCTGCTCCACAGAGACCGGCCACTGTTTGATTTCATTGATAATTATATTAATAACGGTATATTATATTAGCCTATATTATAGTATATTAGGCTTATAGAAGCCTATATTTTCTTTCAAATAGAATGTAGATGCTGACATGAACTGACACGCACATTGTTGTATATTTTTCAAAGTGAATTTGTTTGCAGGGCAAGTTTACGATATGTTGGGGCAGTAAAGGAAAACAGATACAAAAAACAACTGTACAACGATGTTACATAAATAAACTGTACTTTATATAACAAATAAAAATCAAAAATCGACAGAATAAAGCTGCCTGATTAAATGTGAATATTTATAATTATTCAAATGATTTATCTAGTAGTAGAACTGGTAGCATTGTTGTTATGTGCCATTATTATTTAATTAAAGATTCAACAGGAAGTGGGACAGGAAGTAGCATACCTGACGATGCACCTCCAGCTGGAGCCGTCCAGGTCATCCTGTTCCTCGGTGTACAGCCGGATGTTCTGCTCCGGGTCCAGCTGCAGCCAGTAAAGCAGGCCCTGCCAGTCCCGGCCAATCGGTTGCAGCCGCATCTTCTCTGGCTCCTCCTCATTCACCAACGCCTTGAACTTCAGGTTGTCGTCAAACTGACACTCACACAGATGCTGGAGGAGAGATGAATACACAATAATACACATGTATTAATGTGTACTGTCACTGTCTGTTCAGCAACTTAACGCTTCGACTATAATTGGACCCGAGCAAGGAGAGATAAGAGGAGGGGAGGAGATGAAAGCTGTAGAGGAGGTGTAGGTGTAGAGGAAAGGAGATGGAAGCTATAGGAGGGGTAGGTTTGGAGAAGGTGTAGAGTAGAGGGAAGGGGGAGAGGAGAGGAGAGGGAAAGTCTAGAGGAGATGCTGGTCCAGAGGAGGTGTAGAGGAGAGGAAAGGCGTAGAGAAGGTGTAGGTGAAGAGAAGGTGTAGAGAAGAGGGAAGGTGTACAGGAGGTGTAGCAGAGATGAGTGGAGAGGTTGAGAGGAGGTGTAGGTATAGAGGAGAGGGAAGGTGCAGCTGGAGAGAGGTGTAGAGGAGAGCGAAGGTGTAAAGGAGGTGTATGTGTAGAGAAGGTGTAGGGGAGGTGTGTAGAGACGGTGTAGAGAAGAGGGAAGGTGTAGAGGAGGTGTCGGTCTAGAGATGGTGTAGAGGAGGTGTAGGTGTAGAGAAGGTGTAGCGGAGAGGGAAGAAGTAGAGGGGGTGTAGGTGTAGAGATGGTGTAGGTGTAGAGGAGGTGTAGATGTAGAGAAGGTGTAGAGAAGAGGGAAGGTGTAGAGGAGGTTTGTGGTACCTTGAGGATGGTGGATTTGCTCTCCATGGACATTTGCATGTAGCGGTTCTGCTCCAACTCCCAGGCCCAGCTGCTGTTCAGCTCCTGGCACACCTGGAGAGACGACAGAAAAATAACCAGATAACCAGTCAGTCAGTTAACATTTGGGCTTTTTGACTCCCAAGGTCAAAAGTTCTGAGTTCGGACACCACTGTCCACTACACAGTCTTTAGGCCTCCATGAGCAAGGAGCGCAATTCTTCTTGCTATTTAATGACATGCCTCTAAAAACGAATTCACTCAGTTTGGATAATGGTTTTGGCTAAATGGCGAAATAGCTATGTTGGTCGTTTCTGAACGACCAAATACGCCTCTGAATTTGACTCCTTTCAAACCCCCTACCTTCATTAATCAACACACAATGCTGTTCAACGTGTACACTCGTCACAAACTCAATATTAAACGCATATTAAAGACACACACATATATATACACTCACCTTGGCCAGGTATTTCTCCCAGCGGTCTGTAGTGACAGACTTGCCCAGCTTTCTGAGGAGTTTAACATGAAGATCGACCAAGGGCTGGGGAACTGAAAATAGATCAAAATATGAAATTATTCTTGACAAACTGTTCATGTGGTTTATATTGTTTTGTTTGTATTCCTTAAAGAAATACGGAATTATATTATTATTTATTTAAAATGGTTTAAACCGATTAATTTTAAGTATTTATGAAATCTACCAAAAAGAAAGTTAAAATAAATTACTACCAAGACTTCGTATTACAATATGCTTTTCAGTTAAGCAAATGTAAGTATATAATTGTACATTGGCCTAATAGCCTAACTGCTGCAACAGCAATAATATTTAATTATTCTGAAAGTGTCACTGGAGTTTAATTTTGCTTAATTAACACCTTCCATCAAGGAACATTCATAATAAAGGATACTAACATATATGGAGTTTATAATGCATGGAAGGTATCCCATTGATTTCAGTAGAAATACTGTAATGATAATATGTGAATACAATATGGTTCTCCTGAAACCTTATCTTTTTTAACACTTGCCATTAAGTAAGTTAAAACAAATACATATATCATAACATACATTGTGTATTAATCATGCAAGTATCCCCTTGATTTCATCCTTGGGATACATCAATTAATTTCAACTTTTTTGAACTATGCTCTGCTCTGTTCATTACATTTTCCTACACCTTCCCCTTTCTCTCTGGATTAGTCTCGCTCAGTGGATTACTGTTAGTGTCATTTACAACTCACTGATTGGGACAACATGTGTCATACGTGTTATAACAGGGACATTATGTAAAATATCATGGACATTATCACTGAACAGTTCAATCGAACCACATAAACTGTACCTGTACTTCGGAATGATTCTGTACACAAATAGCTATTTGCCGCCCTCATACATCTCTGAGATCCTTACAGTTAACCTGTGATATTTGGACATTGTTCATTTGTATTTGCACATTACCATTGACCTCTTATGTATGGCCATTACTGTTACTGTGACTTGTGGCATTTAGATTTGTGGAATTGCACCCTTATGTTTATTAGTTTACATTTGTATGTATGACACCTACCGATACCTGTCACATGTCTAGCTGTACATATGGTTATTACATCTTACTGATAGCCTACTCTTTTACTCTAATATTGTTTATTTTGCACTCATGCATTTATTTGCTCCGTTCCTACTTTGTTGTGCAACTGCCGCACAATATTTTCCCTCGGGGTAAATAAAGACATATATTATTGTATTAGATAGATATTATACAGTATAATTTTCCTAAAACCTTATTCAAATGAACACTTTCCAAGAAATAAGTAATGAAGTGTTTTTACATTATACACATCTAGTTTATCAAACATTGATTAAAAGTATTCCATTGATTTCAATAGAGAAATTATGTGACCGGGAAGGTACTGCTAACCAGCTAGCAGAGCTACCTGCTATTACAAAACAACACGCCAAATATTCCGTGTAATATACTTGTAACAAGCGCGGCAAATATCGCATGACCAATCTATCACTGGATACCAATGTGATTTGTGTGGTGATAGAAACAGGTTTGGAATAAATACGAGTGTAATGTGTAATATTCGCTTGTTAGCCGACAGGCTAATTTTCAGTTTACAGATTAGATGCGTAATGCGCCTGCGCAAAGTTGACAGAGACCCCATCTTCTGCCCAGGAAATAAATGCAGCATGTCTTTAATGTTAAAATAACAACATTATGAAACACAATTACAACCCATAGAACAAGTGTTATAACATGCCTCTGTGGTAGTCAGCTTAATGCTGTGTGTGAGAGTGTGTGTACTGTGTGTGCGTGTGTGTGGTCACCCAGCAGTACTGCATCATGGCTTCCACACTAACTTTACAATTACAAAGATCAATATTTCACACGCTGTGGAAGTATCGACTAGTCTGTCAGATAGAAAATATCCGACAGTGCATGTCTGCCCACACAACCACCAGACACTTTCTCCTGGCGAAGAAGAAGAATAGGAGGGTGATGAGGATGAGGATGATGCTGGTGGTGGTAAAAAAAAAAAAAGGCCCCCTTCTCCTTCTGGTTTTAGGTGTCGCAGCTTTCGACCACTTTCCCTTGCCCCCCTTCGCACGGCCTCACCTGTCGACGTCTCCCGGAGATAGCGTTCCATCTGCGGGAAAGAGATCTCGGGCAGGTCCAGGGTCTGTCCGTAGCGCTCCATGAAGCCGCAGACCACCGCGAAGCTCGGGCATAGATCTGGACCGGAGCTCGGCGCTGCCGCCGGGGCAGCCATCTTTCCAAACGGGGGGAAGAGAGAGGGGGAGAGGGGGTACGGCGACCGCGACTCGTTACGACTGGGATGCGATCGCGAATGAAACGAGGAGGGAGAGAAGGAGGAGAACGAGGAAAGAAGTTGTTGGGATGACAGGGCACAGCGACGAGTGCCCACAATTCATCGCGCTGGAATCGCACGTTTTGTGTGGACGCTTTTCGATTCGGTTTCGCAGAGACTCGATTTGAGAAAACAGAATAACAGAAATGTATTGCACACTTTTAGGAGAGGGAGGTGTTTCGTTATTATACCATATTGGTTGACGTGATTGTATCAAATTGCGAAAATTGTCAAATAAAATTAAATACTAAGCTTTTTGATGTATGAAGCTTTTCGACGTCATTTACAGTAAACACAATTTACGTGAATTACAATATTCGTTCTTATGGAAACCGTACGCGGCGCGTCACGGTCACGCAGCCGGTGATTAGCGGCGTGCTGAGGGAACGGCGGCTCTTAATTGGCTGAGAGGACTGACGGAGGAGGCGTGTTCATATAAAACAGGCGGGGTTTGCGGTACAAGAAAGCACGACCACATCTGTGTTTTTTATTTTGATGCGGACATATTTTCCAAGTTCAGTAAAATAAATCAAGTTTCAATCACAAAAGGTCATGTCATAGTTGGTAGAAACTGATTATTTAACTGATTTATTGTCCTGACGGCAAAGGCAAAGAAATACCAAGGCGGGAGGAAGAGGTTGTGCACTCGACCGGAAGAAGATTAATTGTAAAGTTTCTGTTGTTATTGTTTTGTTTACGGAACATATTTTCTCTGGAGGCTACTGTGAAGTTATCGATCCGCCCTAACTTCTTGTGGAAACCTTTCGATTCGAACAGGATATAGAAGAGTCGATAAAGAGGTTCACACCAAGATCGATTTATCTTA
Source organism: Brosme brosme (assembly GCA_900302425.1). Lineage (NCBI taxonomy): Eukaryota > Metazoa > Chordata > Actinopteri > Gadiformes > Lotidae > Brosme > Brosme brosme. The sequence goes on from OMKX01001479.1 coordinate 8,752, forward strand.
CTTAACCTCTTCAACACCCGCCAGGTAAACGTGATGTTCATTATAGTGAAGAGACTTGGGGATAGAATATGATCCAACATCTAAACAGATGGGGACAATGTCTTGCCGTCTCGGGAGATATCGGGTTACATGTTGCAGGTCTCTCTTACAGTCAGTCTGCCCTGATGTTTATGTTTTTGTACAGTGATATGAGATCAAGGAGTCTCCCAAGCCTGTAGAAAACCGGCTACTTATGAATATTCAAATTCTATCGAATGAAAATGATTGCATATACGATTTCAACTAACTTTAACTTTTAACTATTATTAGTATGTTTATTTATCTTTTTAGACCCAGTGTTCTTCCTGGCATGGGCTGCATTAATTACATTATTCCAGTTTTGGGGTTTTGATGGAATCGTCCCCATCCAAACATGTTTCAACCTTCTTCACTCGTAGTGTGTAGGCTACTTTATGTACAAAGCAGAACAGACGATAAGGGAAACTGAAAGCTGCTTCATCAGCGTCTGGTTTAAAGAGAAGTAAAAGTAGAACGTGACCCGATATTATTGCTGTTTGCCTCAAATGCCTTCTTCCCCAGCACGTTGTGTATTATATCCAATTATTTGACCCTGTGAGGTCAGAATGTTGGTATATGCTTTAATTTGATAAGTCTTAGACAAAAACGTTATATAATTAAGTAATATGAATACCTCAAAAACACCAAGGCTTAACTAAACCACCCTTGGACACGACCCCTCCTAAGTTGTCCAGCCAGCAGGTGGGTCAGCGATGGCGATCGCTCACGTCGCCACGGAGTACGTGTTCAGTGACTTCCTGCTGAAGGACCCGACCCAGGCGCGCTACCAGAACATCCGCACAGAGCTGGCCGTGGACAAGATGGTGACCTGCGTGGCGGTGGGCCTGCCTCTCCTCCTCATCTCGCTCGCCTTTGCACAGGAAGTGTCCGTCGGTGAGTGGCAATCTCCACCACAGCCCATGCTTGACAGTTTCAGCAGATTAACAATGAATACAGAGACAGGTCATTAAGCACCAAGTAGGGGTTAGACAGTGAATACAGCGAAGGGTCATTAATTGGACTGCATTTATCTAGCGCTTTTCTAACCAAGCCACTCAAAGCGCTTTACAATTATTGCCTATCAATTTCCCCATTTATACAGAAATTCACACACCGACAGCGCTGTCAGCCATGCAAGTTAGGGTTCGGTGTCTTGCTCAGGGGCACCTCGACACTCGCCTAGGAGAAGCCAGGGCTCAAACTAACTCGCTGTACCTCCTGAGCCACCGCCGCCCCCAAAAGATAAAGAGAAACTTAAAGAGAAAAAAGAAAAAGCTAGAGGTTAGACAGTGAATACAGAGACAGTGAATACAGAGACTGATCATTAAGGAGCAGGTAGGGGTTAGACAGTGAATACAGAGACAGGTCCTTAAGGAGCAGGTAGGAGTTAGACAGTGAATACAGAGAAGGGTCATTAAGTAGAAGGTAGGGGTTGGACAGTGAATACAGAGACAGGTCATTAAAGAGCAGGCAGGTGTAAGGGCATGGACTGCAGACATTGGGGATCAAACCCAGAACCCTTTGGCAGGGAGTCAAATCCTCGCTACTAATGCACCAATGTATCCAGCACGTTTGTTAAATTATTTATGTCTTTACACTGTAGCTAATTGTTCAAAATAGTTTTATAAGATTGTAGGATTACATTTCTCTTGTTGTCTGTCCATCTGATCAGATCACATGTTGTGGTTGTTTGTTGGTTCCAGGAACTCAGATCAGCTGTTTCGCTCCCTCCAACTTCTCGTGGAGACAGGCGGCCTACGTGGACGCATACTGCTGGGCCTCCGTGCACACACACCCACTG
>OMKX01001498.1:0-11087 GCA_900302425.1 Brosme brosme
ACTGCAAATATCACACTAGGAATCACACAATAGACCTTTATATTGTAGCGTCACAAGATAGTTTAGCTTGACTGAGTGAGATCAGCTCTTGGTGGCTGTCTCGGAGAGTAAACGGAGTGTGTTGTTGTCGGGTAGGGATGGTAGGGATATATCACTATCAACATTACAACAACAATTGTATCTGATAATTAGAATAATGTTGCAGTGAATTGCGATACATGTCATCTATCTCAATGCTGTACTGTTTTTCAGTTGTGCACAGTACCGAAATATGGACGTATGGATGTTTAGCATACATGTGCTCAGCACCACACTGTGAAACACCAGCCCATGAATCTTTGACGACCGTCCTGTCATCCGGTTGAATCCGGTTCCCCGTGTGTGTTTGCTGTTTAGTCATCACGTCACCCCTGCTGATTCACATGTTACAAGTAAAGTAAGTAAAGTCGGTAAATAAGAAATGAAAACTTGGAAGCGGCCATTAGGGAGGGAGGAGAGTGTCGTAGTAGCTAGATGGTTTGACTCCCAGTTGTAAGGTACTGGGTTTGATTCCCCATGTCTGCAGCCTAGCGGTTTTGGCATAATTGAGTAAAATGCCCCACCTGCTCCTTATTGACATGTAACTGAATATACTGTAAGCTGCTCTGGATGAAGAGTGCGGAATGACTGAATAGCAATAGTAGTAGTAATAGTAGGCTAAATGTAGACCCTGAGTGATGTGGAAAAAAAGAGAATTCTGTTCAGCACTCACACCCATGTTCACCCCATCATTAGGTCATTAAGTAATTTAGCCAGCAATATGTAGTGGTTAGCATGTGTGTGTGTGTGTGTGTGTGTGTGTGTGTGTGTGTGTGTGTGTGTGTGTGTGTGTGTGTGTGTGTGTGTGTGTGTGTGTGTCAAACAGGATGTCATATTTATAATAATATTTACATACGTAGAGCAAAACTGTTATCTCTTCAGCTTCAATTGATATGTATAGTTTATATTGAATGCTTCAAAATAACCGTCTTACACGTTGCACCTTTAAGAGATGATTCATACTGACTCATACAGTGACGGTCTGCATGAGTACAATGACAAGAGGTTGAAGAGTACAACTCACAAGCATTAGCAAATTAGATACAACAGAAAGCACATGAAATCACGTGAAGAGGGAAATATTAGAGTGCAAACCTCTAACTCAAGCTCCTGGGGCTCCTCGTCAGACAGAGGGATGACCGCGATCTTGGTGATCTTGTAGACTTTGTGATTACCAGGCAACTTGCCAACCAATGCTTTCTGCCGGATTAACACCAGGCCGAGAGGAAGATCTGCCAATGGGAGCAGGGCGGGTTTTAGAAGGAAAGAGATGCATCATGGGTCACGGATTCTTCGCATTCGACATAGTGTCATGCCTAGTGTCAGCCTCAACATAATTAGCTCTGTTCATTAGGCAAACAAAGACATCCAACAGGGACGTTTTCAATCAAGAAAATTGTATTTGTTATCAATGTTATTCATGTTCACACTGTTCTTTTCTTTTGAAGAGGATCATTTGTTTGTAGTTAGCATGATGTGGATAACCTTGTTAGTCTTACAAAGTAGTTGAGAATAAGTAGTTTGAAACCCATTCCCATTTCTTACAAACCTGTGTGAAGTTGTATCTTCCCAATGAGTCCTTCCACTAGACCCAGACACACTGGGTTCCAAGCTAAAAGTAGGTCCGTTGCTGGAATGAAAACAGGGTGAGGTACAGAGTGGAGAGGTAGTTAGAAGAAGACACTGGACAATTTGACAGAACCTGAAAGCACTACTTCCACATGGAAGGGCCCTGTAAGATATTTCCAAAGAAATCCCCCAAAATGCACACACAAATAGGCCGATAGGTTCCAAGTCATGGTTGTGCCACCCTGGGTACACACAAGCACACCAACAAGCAAACGCAAGGATCTTAATAAACCTGACTGAATTTTGGAAGACTGCCACATTTCAAGTTCAAACACATTTACGTGAACATTGTCCATTTCAGCTTGGAGAAAATACAGTGAGGTGTCTCATGACACACGTGTGAACATCAGATCAAGTTCTCTGTGTTACAGTCGTGGTGGAGTGCTCCACTAGTGGCAACCTCTATCTTTTATCAATGACCAATTTGTTATTTGCTTTATTTGATCTTATTTTAGCTTAGTCTCACCATTTTTTGTTTTTTATCTGAGAATTTGTCTTTCATGTGAGGTTTGATTTTGCCCGAGAGAGCTCCTTCTCAACCTCTTAAAAAAAAAGTAAACTCTCTATGTACAATTCTGTTTTAAAGGTACTATAGAAATAAATGTATAATAGTATGACAAAGAAAAAAAAGAAATAGAAAGAGTAAAGGGCAGGCGCAGGTTATAACAAACAGCCAGCTAAGCGCAGAGAGCTTGGACTGTAAGCAGCGTCAGAAACGTACCCTTACGGTTATATGAGCCACAGGAATCACCCTGATCTCAAAACAAACTACCACAATAATACCTTGGAGTCCCTTGGAATATAAAATATCACGGAAATTGTCTACAGTGTACTGGTGTCAACCGTCCCCAGTGAGTAGTCGAAACCCTCTTCCAATTAAATAATGGAAGAGTGTGCAACCCAAACCTGTTCAGGTTGGCTGCACACCCATATAACTTTAAGCAAAAGAGAAGATAGCATGCAAAGCCTTTCACTATCTCTACCTGTACATTTGGTTAGCTGCCATTACATTTTATTACTTGACTTAATCCCTATTACCTTTAAACCACACCAAGACAAACAACAACACAAAGACACACATAGGACAAGACTCCAGAAATGTTGTACATGGAACTGGCTCACCGAAAGTATATAAGAATATAATTATCCTGGCAATGTCACTACAGAATGTTTTAAGCTAAAATGTATTATTGAAATATAATTTGTGTCCGTTTCTAAACAATAAAACAAGTATTTATATAATCATTGCAATTGTCTTAACCTTCTTTTTACTTCTCTATAATATCAATGAATAAATGTTGCATCACCAGATAAGGACCTTATGTTCTCGCAGTTGGTGAAACCCGAACGTAATTGATTCATCTTATGGCTTAATGTCTATGTCATAGGAAGCTCTTTAATAAAAGTTACCAGTTACTACGCCCATGTTTGTACAAGAATGTGCTCTGAAGAGGAGGTGGTTATAGGAAACACAACGGAAATGGAGTTTAGGTATAGGGTGTGGACGGATCGAACAACATGAAATTCAGAATTGTAGAGAAAACAATGATCAGTTTGACTGCGATAATAAAAGGTGACGTTAAAAAAATGAAGTGGACGCAATGTCAACAAGTCACTGTAAATACAGGTGTGAAAAGGGAGAAAGCAGGAGTTTACATGACCTGCTGGTGTTAACCCACAACCACCTTATGACGTTTTATGTCACTATGAACGTAATCGTGTCATGGATATCTCCCTGAGGGAATACCAAATTGTTGTCTTGTAGACGAAGTGGGTACGATGATTGAAAAAGGTGATGAAAAAGGCTGAAACCCAGTGCTCACCAGGTCTGACGCTCATGGTCCCATCTTGTCGGCTGCACCACAGAGCTCTGTCGCCGCTCTGAAGGATGTAATGGTCTTTGGCTTGGAACAGCTCCATGATGCCCTTCGCTTTAGGCAACTGTGTAGCCAGCTGTCAAAATAAATATCTTAATAATATCAATTCGTTGTCTTAGTTGCCCAAAAAAAAGGAGCTGGTTGAATCAGAAAGCTATTGGCTAACCAACGGATAGCTCGGCTCGGGTGTACAGGCTGCTGCGCTAGCTAGCCCGCTAGCACGCTAGCAGCAGCTGGATGCAACAAATTCCTTAATTTGACTTTGACACATGACAGAAAAAAAGTAATGTCCTGTTTTCAATGCGCGTTGCAGTCCTTCTCAAAATCATGTTACGATCATTCAAATCCGAGACTGGTGTTGGTTCATAGCCCCCCGTGAGTCGCGTCTTCATTCAGGACGACACGCCAGACGCGTCTGTTTCCTGCTCTAAACAAATGCACGTGACCCTCTACCTGACTCGCCATCCACTAGAGACCACCCCAATACATAAAACACCTTTAATCTAGGTTACAGCAGCATACCTCCTCCGTCGTCTTAAGGTTTTTATTGCAGATGGAGATAAAAACTGAGAAACATCACAATGTGTAGGCTATTTCTTACGAGGTACTGAATAATCCCTGAGGTGGAAAAACGCTGTCTATTGGAAGACGCAAAACCGGTAGTCTTAATTTTTTGGGAAGACAAAAGCAAAGGCAGGAGCCAAGGCAATCCTCAGAAATTGTGGAAATATGTTTGTATTACAATGTTATGTGCGAATATGGAGGCGCATTTCAAAATAGGAGCTATTAACATATTGAACTTTCAACAGCAGAAGTCAAAGAATGTTTAACCTGTGTTGTAATTTATAAAACCAGGGCATTTTTTTTGCAGGATCCTTTATCGTTTATTGCGCAAATGCATTTGTTATAACATGATCACTCAAACTCAATTGATGTCAGTTCAATTTTTATTTGGAACAATAACAACGTCGAATTCCTTGAACAATAATCCAATCCTTAAATTATGTGGTGAATACGAGTAATACAAACATTTACCAAATGATTCTTTCAAAAGCTAGATGGCATTTTCGGATATATACTACCTACCACATAGCAACATCATTTCATTACAATATGAATCTCAAAAGGGGTAAAAGCCTCTGTAGACTGTGTTACTTATATTACCTTTGCATGATTCTGTTACATATGGGTGCTTTGATTGCTCTCGGTGCTCCCTGTCTATCTGTAACCGTGATTCTTACAGAGCAGCAAGGGCTGATTGTCCCATACACACAGCTTACATCCACATCTATCATAAATATGCATTGATAAATGTACCAAAAAAGCACAAATTAGTTTCTTACCTTGTTCAAAATATAGCAATATTATATTTCCAAATAACAACTAAAAATGTTCACGAAAAAAACACTCAACAATACAATCAAAACTTGTGTAACTGAAGTATTTCAAACAAACGTTGATCTTTCAGCATGTTACAATTCAAGAGTGTCAAAAGTGCATACAGTAGAATAGGCAATGCATCAAAAGCAGCATCTACTAAACCTATCTAAAGCAGCTCAGAAAAATACCAATTTGGCTGCCAATGAAAAATGGTTCCTGCTGGCTGAGTTTTGCAGTTTGTATGTGCATGACACCCCCAGCTAATACACGGATGATCCTATTGGTGCTCCTTCAACTGTAAACGTACTGTCTTTAGCTGTTTTGTGAAAAGACCAAAGGCAACTACACATACACAAAGACTCTTACCACAGTCTTCATCAAAAAGGCCTCAACACTGTGATTTGGACAGCTTTCCTTAATGGGATGCCAATGGCACTACAAAGAAAGGCAGCTACATTGGCTTTAAAACATAATTGTACTGAGCCACCATTACTTATGTGGTGAATGCCAGGAAATACCAACACTGTTAAGTACTCACTGCATGCAACTTAAAGGTTAGAAACTGTTGTATAACGTGAGGAGAAAGGGGGACAGTATACTGGGACTGATAAACACCAACTTCCAATATTTAGATTTGATCTTTCTGTCCTCTTGGTTTGACCACTGTGCAAGTCATTAAGATATCTCCCTTGAAGCCTCAATATTTCCCGTAACCATCATACTGGGCTCGTCTTTCTGTGGCAGGGTGTTGCCCTCCGATGAGGGCATCCGGGCGGGCACGGCCGGTCGCTCATCCAGTTGCTCCAGTTCTTCAAGTATTGTTTGAACCCGGCGGACTCCGTCGCGTCTCGCCTGTCGAACATCCACCCGTCCCTCTGGGTCTACAGAGTCCAGTGCTAAAAGCTCTTTGGTTAAATTCTCCTCCAGTAGTAAGTATCTCTTGTCGTTCTTCTTGCCATCAAAGCATCGGACTTCATGCTCCAGCTTGGAGACTCTGTCTACGATCAGTTGCACCTTGGCCAACCCGGGGTGACATGGGCCTGGAGCGGCTGGTTCCTCACTAACCTTAGCAGCAGGGACACTTCCAGGAGCAGGGTCCTGGGGTTCTGTTTTAGGGGGTATTTGGACTGTGATATTCGCCGTTTGCTGTGGTGGTGGTTGGGGCTTCTGGAACTGTGGCGGTGGTGTGTACAACTGTTCAGGCTGTTGTTCAGGCTGTTGTTCAGGCTGTTGTTCAGGCTGTGGTTCGGGCTGTTGCACAAGTTGGTGAATAACTGTAGGGGGCGGCAGCGGGGCCTTTTGAAACTCATGTGGTGGCGGAGATTGCTGCTGTGGGAACTGTGGTGCATAATGGGCTTGTTGGGCCTGCGGCCATTGCTGTCGTGTTGGCTCATGGAAGTGGACAGGAGGAGGTGGAGGTGGAAATGAGTCGCTGTCAATTTCCATGTCGAAAGACTGTGGTGATTGGGGTTTATCTGGCTTCTGCTGGCTGGTAAATGTTTCCTGCTCAATCTTCACAGGTACTTCTCTTGATATGGGCTGCTGAACCTACAAAAATAGAGGACGCATTGTTAACCATCTGGAAAGTATGCTCTTCAAATGAACTGTATTGATCATGACCCACTTCAACTGTAACGTGCCATGGAACAGACTTTTTATTGGTCTTTTATTTGTTACCTGTGGACGCTCTCCCATCACTTGTGTTACAGCCGGAGACTGACTTCTTAAAAGCTGTGGGTGGTGAATGGGTGCTGTGTCACGATGCCGGGGGGGCTGCATGGAGCCACAATGGATAGTCCGTTCGTCTGGCTGTGGCCGATGGAAAGGCTGCTGGTGCTCGGAGTAAGGAAGGCGTTGGGAATAAACTGTGGGATTTAATTGGGCTGACTGAGCCGGTGCTTGGCTTCCACTGCCCTCATGGATCACAGGAATGGGGATGTAACCTGCCTGCAGACCCGTGCTGCTGCGTCTCTGGGGTTGTTGGAAAGGGACGCTGTAGACCTTCAAAATAAAAGTTCAAATTGCAGCCGTTAACGTCTAAGAATTTCATTCAAATTAAAAAGTGGTCACTTGTATTCAATGTACGTATATGACCTACATTGAATGCATGTATTCATTGGTACACCTCAACTTTATATTTAGAATATTTATATTTATATTCTTTATTGTCCATCCATAATCTCCCTTTGTGTATGAGCACCAGGATACATATGCTATGTTCCCCATTAATACATATTCTGGAATGTGGCTAGTGTTTTATTTTTTATTCTGTATATTCTTGGCTAGTCTTACTAATTTGATATCTTCTTGCTAATTCCTTCAACCTATTTGTTGCTTGCCATGTCCCAATAATTTCAACGTCCAGCATGAACCTGTGTTATACCCTTGACTTTGAAGTAAAGTCAAACAAATAAATTGATTGTATTATACATTCCAGATCAGATAATGCACCTGCATATTTTAATGTGAGTTGAGAATGTGCAATTGTCTGAGCTGCAGTCTCACCTCAGTTGTATGAGACGTGGGTGAGCAGGACTTGATGGGCTCAGGGGAGCTGCAGTCAGGAGGCGCGTGTAGAGGAGATCTGGGTCTGCAGTGGAGCCCCGGCGTCGGGGAAGGCGTTCGCCCGTCTGTGCGGACGTTCTGTGTGGCGCTCGGCTGGATGTAGGAAAAAGACGGCTGCTGTTGCTGTCGGAGTTCGGCGCCCTCGTGGAAGATGGGGATAGGGACGTACCCTTGGCGTAGGGTGGGGAGCTTCATCTCTCTCACAAAGGCCTTCTGCCCCTCCTGGGGGCTTGTATCTGGTGGGACGTTGGGTCCATTTAGATTCAGCTGACTGACCTGAAAGAGAGGCAAGGCATTGATATGTCACATGTAGAATATAAAATACATTGAGGTCCTAGAAATTAAGGGAAGAGTGGTCTTTCAAAATCTTTAACATTTGATGTTAAAAGCAGCATTTGAGAACCCAAGTCTGTTGACTTTAAAGACATATCAGCATCAGCCTTGTAATGTCTTAAGGATTAAAATACAGTAATTAGGCCAAAGCAGCTTTGCTAGAATGATAACACATTCCCAGAAAGTGAAGATCAAAATCGAAATAATGTGGTACAAGAATCAAAAAAATCGAATACTGCCAACATCAGACATATTTGCTGATAACCCTTGATTCTTTGTGAGGGTAGTAGGAAATCCAACATCCCTTGATACAAAAGGCTGGGCAATCTGAAGGAATTTCTGAAGAATGTGTCCAAGAATGTACTTGCTATGTAAAAATGGTGTTAACTTCTTAAAGGGGCACAGGAGTGTAAATAAAATCATATGTGCATGTGCTGGAAGTGTCACCTAAACAACTATTACAAAATACATTGATTTAATTTTTCAGGTGTATGTCACATCATGTGAAACAGAAAATATCCACATTTGCATCGCAAATGGCAAAAAATAAGCCATTTTAACTTCTACACTTTACTCTACATTAAAGATCCCAAGACTTTATACATTCTTACTCTGGGTTTTTGAGCATACGATAGTAGGCCACATGCACATTTGGCACTGAACTTTTCCCTGACTCTTTTGGCTTGTCCTGTTCAGTGTAGGGCTACACAAAAGAGTTTACAAAACACCTGTTAATGACAACCAGGGAGGGAAGCTCATAAGCAACAGGTCTATTGATAGCACACCACTTATTGCGCATGGTATATTTATAAGCACACTGTTTCATGTTCTGTTTCAGTTCATTGAGAAAATATATGGAAGCCTATGTTAAAAAAATTCGAACACAAGTTGAAATCTCCAAGCAAAAAGTTGGCAAATAACGACCCTTTGCCCTCTGCCATTTCACTGTGGGACGCTGTAGTCTCTTTTGCTTGAAGCACTGCACCATTTTTATCCCCTGACAGCTGTGTCTTTCCAGCAGATTCTTCGTGACACTAAGTTTGGACGGCAAGAGTGGTTCTCGCAAAAACCTGTTATTTTACAGATCAATGCCACCTCAATCTGATGATTGTGCAGAGACGATGTGTCAATAAATGCGTAAACATGTTTGATATTATAAAAACATTTTTCAGTTTCTAATATTCCACTAGGCCAAACGTAAACAGACAGACTCAAGCCTTGTAAGGAAAAAAGTTTCTCCAAACACGACGGCCAGAAACATTTCCAACATGTCTATAGCTCGTACTCACACGCGCTCTTTACATACTGCAACGTGCGTCATCTAGCAATCATTCGCTTAGATCATAAGACCAGAATATAACGGAGCAATACTAGTAATAATAGGCTTATGAGCTGTTGCTGTCGCGGGGGCCTATAACGGAATTGTGGCAGACCTTTGCCAGTCCTTTACGGTCAACAACATATCAAATTATAAAGCTGAAATACACTCTTGGCAACCCGTCAATAACCCAAACACCAAAATAGGAAAATAAGGGCTATCGACACCCTAATTGAAATCGACTATAATAATAAGAGGGAAAAACAAAAACAATCAACTTCATAGACCGAGTCTCATACCTTTTTGACATCATGCCGTGGGTCATTCCAGGTTGTTGTGCAATTATTATGATCCACAAAAAAAGGCCAACCCGTCTGTGGGTCTATTTTAATTTCCCATCCAAGAGGCAGTGGGTCATTATTATTTGCCATTGCTACTATCGGTGACTGTGTTCTTACGCTGTCCATGTCGCTGGCTTTAGGTACTGAGACATTCCTACATGCAACGGACTCTTTAAAGATTTCTTAAATGACGTATAAAAAGGGGCTGGAAGTTTCTCGAAATAGCGCGATCTGCTTCGGGGCGTTGAACCAAGTCTGTATCTCTGCAGACCGGAGCCATTGGGAGGACACCGCAAGTGGGAGGCGCTTTAGTATGTCCATGACTTCTCGGTACTCGAAGATGATCAGGAAGGGGTTCGTTGTCCTCATCACCCTCCTGCATCTCCTGCCGCTCCAACAGGGCCACCTGCGGCTCCTCCTCATCAATCTTCCCGCTCTCCTTCCCATCCATCCCAGCAATCGTTGGCTCTGTGACTTTGCCGCCGAACAGCTGCGTTGTAGCTGCGGATCCAGAGCACAGCCGTGTGGATGTCTCTTATGCTGGGCTCCTGCTTTGACGAAAAAGGAAAGCCTGACAGACAACCTAATCCACCATTGAGAATTTTTAGGAGTCCTCGAAAGGGAAGAACATCTTAAAACAATCTCCGGCCATGTTCCCAGAGTATGCTGCAATATTCTTGATAGGCCTACATAAAATAGCCTACTGCAAAACTTCGTACAATAGTAATCTATCCAGAAACACAGTTATATTATGTAGTTATGTTATAAAGGCAACATTTTTGCATAGACATACATGTTACTTAAATTGTTAAGTGAAAAAAACGTTTTGGATAATACTGTTCATTGGTAAAGAAAACCATTGGGACAACAGCGTGGCAACCAACCCCATGATGAGGTTTGTCACAAGGTGTCAGTCATTGATGGAATGTTAACTGTTCATGAATTAAACTACACAGAAAAAAGGTTTACCCACTTTTACCCAAAACGTTTTACTATTGTCAAATTTACTCTTGTCCATATAATATAGGTTTTCTAAGATGCCGCCGGTTAACAAATCAAACGTGGGAATTAACAAGTCCCTCCCACTTGCGTCTGTAAGGCCCGCCCGCTTGCAGTTGCCCGCCTACTCGCGGCTAGCTGATACGATGGCATGCAGTCAACTCATGCTGTTCTGACTATGTTCAGTGCATGATCTCGTATTAACTAGATTGTTCCACCAAAAGGTCAGTTAATGTGTAGCTCACGACTGCCGGGGATTGTCAATTGACTATAGATGTTGTTTTTTGCATTGTAAAATTGTGTTTAGACTACAGACAGACGGTATTTATAGCAGTAGCCTAATATAATCATTATCGAAGGCCAAATGGTGGCCAATATTATGAATCTACCTATGGACTTTTTTGATTCCTAGGGCATGTAGAATATTGATTATGTAAATGTTAAAACATGCGAACGTGTGTGTGTGTGTGTGTGTGTGTGTGTGTGTGTGTGTGTGTGTGTGTGTGTGTGTGTGTGTGTGTGTGTGTGTGTGATCAACTGTAGATTGAAAAATAGATTTTGTGTAAA
>OMKX01001509.1:9303-19765 GCA_900302425.1 Brosme brosme
TCATACCAACTTGTCAAGCCATAAGTGACTCTGGGGAAACTAAATACCAGTTACCTTGTTGATTGCTCTTAGCTATATATAAAAGTATGGTTGCTCAGGTCTTGTAAGTCTTTTCATGGGTAATCCAAAGGTGTCCTAAGTTGTCATCATTGCAACCATTTGTCAATAAACTGTTAGTAACCCAGCCTTCCCGTACACTTGAGGTTTGGTGTTTATGATAATACTGTATACATTAAACCCACCTCAAGTAAACTATTTCAGTGAATTAACTCTGATAAGATGTGAAAATGTATACCTTGAGCTCAGCGTTGCTCTCCGCGTTTTTGAGCATGTGCAGAAGGAACTCGGCGCTTTTCTTGGGCCAGCGACCCTGTGTCCAGTCGAACTTCTTAGCCTGGAAGACACGAGAACCACAGCTGGGTTTTAACATTCAAAACTTAAACTGCAGATTCTTCACTTTTTACCATATAAAGCTGCTCAGAATATCATATTCATTCTTTTCATGTTTACATCCAAAGGTGTCCTAAGATTGTCATCATTGCAACTTTTTGAAGGCAATTGGCCAAAACAATCCTTTCCCCAACAAGTCAAAATGCCCATCTCTAATCCCTCTCACCTGGGCACACCTGCCGACACCACCGTTGTAGCGACGGAAAGGGACACATTGGTGTTTGATGGTCACATCCCTCAGGTACTTGTTGGCCTTGCGGATGTGCATCCCCTTGATGGCCTGGGCTGTCTCACGGGTGTTCTGGTCAAATAAAGCCAATTTCAAAATAGATTTTAGCAACAGCAAAGTGGAAACAGTTGTAGATATTCAAGTAAACAAGGTAATTCATACATGTGGTAATGTATGGTTATTCGAAGTAAGCATAGCATATTACCTTGAAGTGCACCCTGAGATTGGAGCCCCTAGACTTGCATGCTACAAAAAGTAAGAGAAAGAACATCTTAGAGAAACACGAGAAAGAGACAACCGCGTTGAGGGCTGAGGAAGCTCAGTGAGTCTTCTGTTCTTTTCATGTTTAATCCAAAGGTGTCCTAAGAAGTCATCATTGCAACCAGCAAGTCACATAGAGAAGAGATTCACAATGTTTTTACTCACACTTAGTCGGATTTTCGGGGTCTAGAGAGTATCGGACCATGTTGAGGATCTGAAAGGAAACCAGGATTATCAGCGAGGTAGAGAAAGCATTTCTGTGCTCCGGACTTCCAGTTGAATGAGTAGTTAGCTGTCCATAGACAAGCTAGCATGCACACATTCGCCAATTACACCAATGTACTAGTACAATGCGAGAACGGTGTTAATGCAATAAAAAGCGTGTTACTAGTAACCCTAAAGAATGCTAGTTTGTATTAACACGAGCAAAAATGGCCGCCAACTGCTACACGTCTCATGAAACATTTAAAATAAGTGGTAATACAGGCAGGTTTAACACATTAATATAGACGTATGTGCTTTGTTAAAATGAATACTTTAACAATATATTCGGCGCACAAGTAAAACAGAAAGGATGCCTTAGATTTCGATTAGATGATGTGTATTGTTAACTAGCGTGCATTGGTGATACCTTACCTCTCGACCCACGGAAGGGAAAAGGAAGTTCGTCGAGTTCCGGGAGACGTTATCCTGATATAGTCTCGCGAGCGTTCCGCGTTACACGCGCTCATATGCAGTTTTATGCAGAGCCATTGTAGATATCTAAATAACTCCAGTTTCATGGTTTTTCGAACCTCATTTAAATAAAATTATCCTTTAGAAAATATATTTATATTTCATCATATGATTTATGTTAATTTAAACGTGTTATATGTATGTACCATAATATATGTTTATTATTGAAAGAGGGAATTTGAGAAATATATATTTTTTCTTTTTTTCTGTTCTGTAGTTTTGCGTTTTTATCACGATTACTACCTTAAAATTCAAATAAAGATTATAACTGTTAAAAAATCATATGCTACATATCAACTAGTTTATTTTGTTGGTCATGTATACTACTATTGAATTAAGTATTCAGTTTAGATCACCAGATACTGCTACAGTAATTTAGCCGGAGAAAAAAAGAACACATGGAGGCACATATCAAAACCTGTAGTGGGTTTATTCATATTTGGTATTCAACATTGCATTGGGAGGTGTCCTATTCGGCTACATATAAAACAGTCTGTGCACTCTCCCACTGTCTCAGTGAGCCATGCACCACATTGCACTGTAAATAAGGGCCAAGCATCGTGTGTCAACATACAAAAATAAAGATTTTATATACAACAGAAAAACAGTGCTCCCCCTCAAATAACAGTATTTTTTTTCTATACAGCTGAAAAAACATATTCTAATGCATTCAAACCTTGCTAAACAAGACCACAATAGTGTCATGAAGACTTAGAGGAAAACCTTGAAAACATATTTTTTACATACCGGGATTATCTCTTTCTTAAATACAATTTCATTGTCTTTTTGGACAGGTAAAGAGGAGTACACATAGCCGGGTGAAATGAGATATGAAACAGTGGACGACGATTGGTCGTGAAACAAATGGTGAAAATATTGCATCGGTTGAGTTTGACATTGAAATGTACATTTCCTTGGCTTCAAGGCGGTTTCTCATCGTGAAGTTTTACTGTCAAGTTGTGTTGAGTGGCTGATTCGGGCCACTATGATTGCATTATAAATATGGACAAAGTAAGTGGATGAGATGGATGAGTCTGATTCTGTAGGCATTTGTTTGGGCTGTACAGATATTACACACAACTATGCTGTATTTGTAATTTTACTCTGTTACACATGCATATCCATGTTAGCTCGTTGGCTTCCAAATAAGACTTTATACATATTACATGTTAGATTAGATAAAAGTCAACAGTGGAGATAAAAAATCAAACAATCAAACCAATTTTCAGAGGAGTTTGTCAGTTCTGTTGCCTGTTTGTAATTCTGCGCTTTAATGTAATGTAATAATTTATCTAAGAATTGTGAAGCGGCACTCAAGAAATTAAACATTAATCATCTTAACCATTGCCTGAGTTCTTAAATAGTGTTTGTTATTTTGACAAAATTGTTTTAAATACATTCTCATTATTATTAGGTACAAATAACAGACACTTTGTTGGCACACAATTAAATGTTTTCCCCATATTATAGAAGTTGTGTAAAACTGCAATGGGTACAATATCCTAGTTAAGATGCTAGTTTGTATTTTACGAAATGGGTTATTCCCCGGAATTCACTAAATACTTAAGGCCACCCTTCATAATTTTTATAATTATTCTTCAGTGTTAATGTATGTATGTAATGTATTGAATGTGATGACATAAAACAGATAAACAGGAAGGCATGGGTTGTGTGATTTTACTTTGCTATTATTTTATGCCCAGCACCTATAGACACCTTCTTCACCTAGCAGACATAATGGTTAGTAGAGTGGGCTTATCTTCCTGAATCTTTGGAAACCATGACAACTCAATACAGTATTTAAAGTTTTCCCACCAGAGTAGCATTTAAAACACATTTTGGTTGAGTTGTCATGCTTCCCCCAAAGATTCTGGAAGATTTTCCCACCCATCTAACAAATATGGCCGCTAGGTGAATACAGTCTAGTGCACTCCTGTTCATGCCCCGGAGAGTGTGATCCCAGTTATTTTGTGTTCTTTCTCAAGGTGTCTTCTTCCTTTTCCCACTAGGCGTTGTGTTGGAGGAAGTCTTCTGGAGCACTACGTGTGAGAGCGACGGGCGTTACCTGTGAATCTCCCTCGAGACTGTATGATTGTTAGGAAGGCCTGTACAAACAAAACTGCATAACTTGAGCCGACGAGATTGTCTTTTCCTTCTGGCTATTGTGTGAATGTGAATGCATTAAGGTCTCCCAATACTGTCGTTCTGAACATGCTGAGGACCCGTGAGACCAGAACAATTTGCTTTGGTGAATGAAAGGAAAGTAATAAGAGAAATAACAGATATGGGTGGATGGATATACGGTGGCCCAACAGTATCATGGTGAGGGAAAGATTTTTTTGATGAGCGAGCTAACACTGCACCAGGTAGTGAGATGCTGATACAGGTGATACAGATAAGGTTGGTACTAATGGTGGTGGTTCAGTTCGGTGTAGGACCGGAAAGGACTGTTGGTTGACCGGTCTTGGTTTTGCACCAGTGTGAACAGAAAAGAGTCCGTTCAGAGAGCCCCTGTTTTAGTGACACCGACGAGCCATTTCAAAATCTATCCAGTTGTGACCGTCAATCCATCCATTCGGTGGACACTCCTACTTGTGATGTCACGAGCGGATAGAATTTCAAATGTCTCATCGAGACTCATCCCCCTCACACCTGGTGGTCGCTCCTTAAATGTCGAAATCATCCAACAAAGTGACAAGAGGCAGCTGTAGATAAGATATTGCCGGGTAGGGGTGAGTCAGTCAGCCAGCCAGTCAGTCAGCCAGCCAGCCAGTCAGTCAGCCAGTCAGTCAGTGAGTCAGTGAGAGACGGGCTGTTGCAGTTCCGATCCAGCGGGTCATTTGCAGCAGGGGCTGACGGCGGTGGGTGTGGGGGGGTACACCAGCGCCACGTCCACCCGCTCCGTGCCGCTCTTTGGGCAGATGATCTCAGTTAGGCCTTCGGGGCGTGGCTGACTCAGAAGCTCACCTGAAAGCACAAAAGAATAGGGAAATATAACTTAAACTTAAGAACGTTAATATACATCTTTAATAATGTTAATACATGCATACTAACGTTAATAAAACACGATAACATTTTAAATAGGACAAGGACATAGGACAAGGTATGCTTGCAAGTTGTTCACCGTTTATCCAATAGGGGCCAGTATATTACATTGGAGAATTTGAGAGACGGCGCTACACCGCAAATTCCAGAAGGTGGCGCTTTATGAAAAAAATTCTATACTGTAAGGTCTTGTTCCTGTGTGTGTGTGTGTGTGTGTGTGTGTGTGTGTGTGTGTGTTAAACCCACAGTCTTCTGAGTGATGTAGTACACTGCGCCGCTGTGTGTGGCGTTAAGTGTGTGTGTGTGTGTGTGTGTGTGTGTGTGGCGCTGTGAGGATTAGTGTTTTGTAGTAGATGTGCGCCACTAATCAACCCGCATCAAGCCCAGTCGTTCCCATCAGTGAGTGATTGTTGGTTGGCAGGCACTTTGTTTTGAAGAGCACACATAGCCACACAAGCACTCACACACTCCCAAGTACGGGATAAAGAAAAGGTTTGATGGTTATTACCGTTATGCCATAGGTGCGGGTGCGGCGGCATTTCAGCTGAAACATGAAAACAAGCAATTATATCTCTGAGGAACAGACCTGCTGTTTAAAAAGGCCTTCAGTTGTACACGATTATTGCCTAAATGCCGTGATTTTTTCAATTCTTTTTATTTATTTACTTTTTCTATTCTGCCATTAGTCAGATATTCTGCTTTTAAGGCCTCTCTAAACACGCATTTTATTGGACAAATTCTGTCTTACTGTTTTGGATCTGGAATGCCAGCGTTAACAATCCCGTATTTCAGTTGTCAATGGGTCAAATTCCTCCATAACAAAACTTTGGCCTTGGGCAAACTTTGTCTGCTCATAAAACGACAAGTTGGGAGCCAAAGGTTGAAATGTTTGATTCTGCATTCACAATCCTGATTATCATTCTAATGCTGGGTACACACTAGTATCTCTCGCGATCAGAATCGTGACTTTAGTATGAACAAACATGGTGGACAACCGCAGGAGGAACTAGTAATGCTAGCTTTTGCAACAAAAAAAAATCGGAAAATGTTAAACTCTACAAGCTGTTCCTCCATTTCGGAAGATCATCCCACTTTTGCTTTTGCCGCCATGGCCTCTGTTATGATAACTTGGTGAATGGTTATCATTAAGTCAGCGTGGCTCCCAATTGGCTATCGTCTTTCCCACGTGACAATCAATTGCCTGCGTCCTCGGGTGTTGTCAGGTTCCCCCCACACTACAGGATATCGGATCGTAAATATTGAACATATTTGCGATTTCGAATCGGTGAGGCCCGATCGGTAAAATACACTCGTAACAAACCCCACGCCACGGCATAATCTAGCAAAAAAAATATCAGTAGAACCATCAGCAAATCAGTGTTTTGCTGACCAGAGTCGGAAGGGGGAAACCGGGCACGAAACCAGGCTAATCATCCTGTAGTGCGTATCCAGCATAAGTGTGATGGGAGCTCGATATTACTCCAGGCTGGAACTCACTCAATTAAAGCTAACCTGGCAGGGCACCAAATACCAAAACAGCCCGGGTGCTAACGCAGCGAGTTCTGCTCCGATGAGGCAGGTTCACTTGTGTCAGGAGTGCTCCAATTAAACCTTCCGATGGGAGGCAAGATTAACCGCACTCATCTCAAACAGCTCTTTCATTTTGACAGCCGGCTACGCTACATCACCGCTTTGAACTGGACGTTTATTGCGTTGTACACCGGTTAAGGACTAGGTGAATAAGGTATCAAGTGTGCGTTCTTATTTTTGTCAAAGGTCAAAGGTACGTTAGACCCTAACACCAACCAGGCACGTTGGAATCGTGTTATTTGATTCGCCTACTTTGGCCACAATCAAGGTTGTGTGCATTTGTTTTTAAATGACTCACAACAACATAAGCAACCAACTAACTTTCTTCCCATCTCAAGCGTACTGTGTTCTCCTGCTTCTGCTTTCAGAACATGTAGCTTTGTTCCCGCAAAGTGAACAAAGCAGGTTCCCAGCTACACCTTTGTTTGCCCTGCAATGATTCTTGTTTCTGTTAACCCAGAACCCATTATGAAAAGAGAGGAACTTATGGTGTAACATAGATTTTCCAATACACAGGAAGACAGGAAGTCAGGAAGGTAATGTAACATTCACATTAATTATTTATGCTCGCTTTTATTGGTATTGGTAGCTGCAAAGATAGCAATTTAGTTGAATCTACAATCCATCCCCGGGATATTAAACTTGCCTGCATGGAGTGCAGATATGGAGGTGAGTTACTTGTGCTGTGGGATTAATAACTTGTACTAAATCATAGCATTTTGAGGGCGAGAAGCAGCTTGGGAAACATGTGGATAACTTTTAGAGAAATGCACCAGCCTGCAGGCCATACTGAATTCACACATTATTTCCTGTTAGAATGGGTCCACTTGTTTCTGCCATAAAAACAGTTTTAAAACGGTATACTGGAATAAACATTTGAATCGGTATGAATGCAAAGTGTTTTCTACGGGGAATTCATTTGCGGTGGGACATTCCTGCAGTTGAATTACTTAGATCTTATGGAGTGTGGCGCGTGTGTGGTTGTTGAAAAGCGATGCACTCCCTACAACTGCTAGGGCTCCGTAAGAACTTCCAAAACAAACGGACTTCCTTATAGCCGTCTTCTTGTTGTTAAAGTTTTTCTTTTGCATTTTTAATGGTTTATAATAGAGTGAGTAAGACAGGAAGGTATGGGAGAGAGAGGATGGGGCAGGAATCGAACCCAGGTCGCTGCGGTAAGGACTGAGCCTTTAATGGTACGCGCTCTACACCATGAGCTATAGCCCCTATATCCGTTTTCTTACGGTGGGTGTGGCCCATTATCCATGACCAATCAAAAGATTAAATGCTCAAATGGGGACAAATATAACTAATGTGTGGCAAGTTTTCATAAAACATTACATTCCTGTGATTCTTTATGTAAATTAAACGCGTAATTGGCACACGTAATTGGCTGCAACACACACTATGCAAAATAAAAAAACAAATCAGTGGAATCAGTGATATAGCCGAGCTATTTAGTGAAGCTGTGAAGAGAGCCTCTTAGATAACCCATTACTAGGGGAGACAAAACCCCATTATGTAGAGCGAAGCAGTGAGGTCAGCAGTTGTGTAGTCGCTGACGAATACACATGAAAGAAACATGAATTACGACGCCGGAATCAGCTGCAAGTGAGGCTACCTAACCAGCTATATGATGCTATCACTGGCCGATGTGCCTGCTCCAGACATGAGTACTACTGCAAATGTCCAGCCTCGAGGAGTCCCACTGCTTTGCCAGAGATGTCGGAAAAATGACTACAAACATATTTTTCGATGACAATATCTCTATAATTGTTTATGGTGGGCTTGACGAGTACTTGTTTGCACGAGTACGTGTTTGCACCACTAAATTAGATTCAATTATATATCCACCTCAGGTGACAGTATGTATACAGCTAAGCAAACTGAAGGCGGTGAAGTTGTCAAACAGTACAGCAAAACCAAACCAATGAGCCGGGCAGGCAGGTAGTCTCATTATGTCGTCTGACTGCCAGACCCCAGACAGACTCTGCAGTCAAGCTACAGGCATCCTCCGGCAAGACGCCCAACGCCTGCCTTCTCCTAACTCTAATTTCCTCCTTTATGTAATAGAAACGTGTCGCTATGCTTCGGATGACAGCGTTCGATACATGTCCAAATGATGATGAATCAGGGCATGGTCAGAGTCAACAAAGTCTGGGCGAGATGTTGTATAAACCGTGCTTTGTTGCGCAGACGACTCAGTTAACTAACTGGAAGTACAGCACATATTTGCCCATTCATCCAAGTGTGCCTCTGGTCTTCGCATGACAAGAGCAGAGAGACAAGCCTCTTAACAACTACAGATACCACTTCAATGGCAATGGAGAGCTGCGCTCAGCCCTGAGTCACCAACACGTTTTCTCAGATGATTAACAGGGAGCTCGTTCTGTGGTCTGCCTGTCCTGTTGGCGTGACTCAGCAGGAGAGATGTATTAGAAGTAAAGGGTCAACAGCCGGATGTGGATTAACAAAGATCCAATCTGTATTGTTAGCGGGTGGCACAGCGCTCCGTAACCAGATTATACAGATTAGTGGCATGTGTCTGCTTGCACTGGTTTTGCCATTAAGCGTGTGATAAATAAGGACTTTGAAGATGCATAATGCTGTTTGGATTAGGAGGAATGCCAAGTCGTCTGCACTGCAGTCTGCTCCGCTTCCTATTTTGGGGGATAGAGAGACGGAGCGTGATTGAGGAAGGTGAAGAGAGCTGAGAGACAGACTCTCACAATCACACACACATGCACACATACACACTCACAATCACACACACGTACACGCCCTCAATCACACATACATACACTCACAATCACACACACGTACACGCTCTCAATCACACACACATACACACACACGCCCTCAATCACAAACACATACACACTCACAATCACACACACATTCATGCTCTCAATCGCACACACATACACACTCGCAATCCCACACATACACACTCACAATCCCACACACACACACACACACACGCTCTCAATCACACACACATACACAAACACATTCGCACACAAACACCAAGGCAGACTAGTATGACAACACTTTCCCTGACTCACTGTCTGACGTCTAGCTCTTAGCATTGGATCGTTTGATGAAACATTAAGACGTTTCATTTGTACACTACTTGTAATCATTAGAGAGTCCCCGAGTACGCACATTTGGCCCTGCCTGATTAATTAATAATAGTATACTAAATGAAGAAGAAAGGGGAAGGAGAAATTTAAGAAGAACGAAAATAAGAAAATACAGAAAACTTAGGGGACCTTTACTTTCTGGTAATCTGGGGCGGAATTGTTCAGTCAGAGAGAGCATCTCGTCAGCTGGCCCTCTGCGGCGCGCGGCGGCCCTTGTTGTAATTATAAGAACACGGGGTTACGACACTCTTGGGGGGAATGAATGTTCAGCCGCGGCAAAGACGCTGGCTGGACGCCGTCGCATTAAAAATGTAATGAAATAAAAGAAATACAAGGCGAAAAGGTCACGGGAACAGAAAAAAGCAGAAGAAAACACATTCCTTTGATTGAGGGGGTTCCTGAAATTGTGATACTGGAGTCGAGTGGACTAAAATGTCACGGAGACGCAGAACAAGAATATGCAAAATAGAAATGGAAGATGTAAGTGAGGCGCCACCAGCCTGCTCTGTTCGCTGGGTGACCTGCTGTCAGAGTCTTCCCTCCAGTGGAAAACGCTCCACTCCTCTGCAATAACACCCCCACCCCCCCCATTGTGCTTTTTATTCCCTCGAGACCCAATTCCTGCCTTTTCTAGCAGAATGTAAGGCCACAAGAGAGACTGAGTTTTACATCTCCGGTGTTTTTTCCAATTTCCTGAAAACATGGTGTCTGATATGGAGATTTTTGTATGGACCCCGAAACAACAACAAAAGCAACACACTCCGTGTTTGTCTGCCGGCACGCGGCCCCCAGATGAAAACCAATGCAGATGTGCACGCTGACATCATTACGCCACACACACCAACACACAAAACCCACACAGTCAAGCAAACATTGCATACACACACACACAATACCCACTCAATCTAGCAAACATTGCACACACACACACACACAATACCCACACAATCTAGCAAACATTGCACACACACACACACAATACCCACACAATCTAGGAAACATTGCACAC
>OMKX01001513.1:0-11054 GCA_900302425.1 Brosme brosme
AGCGGACTAGAATACCTCCCGTTGCCAAGTCGTAGCTAAGGTCCGTCCTATTTACTGGAGGAGTGAACAACGTTTCCGTTGCATAAGAACCTTACGGGAGGGTAATGGTTGTTCCAGTATTAGTCAAACCCTCAGGCGTTACCAGGGAAACAAAGTTGTGGCTTGTGAAAAACTTTATATTTGGATTGTAAAAGGCATGAAAATATAAATGAATGGTCTTAATTTATTTTCTTTGGCAAGTGACCTAGGTATAAGCGGGATAAGCGGGATTACTTATTCGTGAAGCAAAACATCTCGTCCTTTTCTTTGTCATGACGGACCCACGGAAAATTCTCAATCCAACTTATTAAAAAGTTCCTTTGCCTTTTAGTTTCGCAACCCGACGGCGTCTCGTTTTCAGTTGTCTTTCTTTTATTTGCGTTACATTTACCTGGCACTTGGCCAGTTTTCAGAGGCTGAAGGAACATAACGTGACTTCTTTTTTCTTCTCTTACGTATGTGGCGGTTGTCTATACGCCGGAGGTGACAGAGGTGAAATGATTGTTACGGTTCTTCTTATTCTGTTTTGCCGAAAACCGCCGCACAGGTTGTAGAAAGCTCCGCTTCCGCGAAGCACATCCACATCCTTCCCTATGAATGCGTACTATGTGAAGCCACATGGATCCGAGTATACACAGCAGTAGAGTGAGTGAGTACTACCATGAATAAATAGAAGTAGTGTATATTATTGTGTATAAACAGCAGGGAAAGTACTATCCTGTATTGATAGAATTACAATATTAAACTATCAAAACAGCCATACAACGTAAATATAAACAGTATAATACCATGTATGAAGCGGAAGATTATCATGATCTTGTCCAGGATCCGTTCCAGTTCCTCCTCCGTAGCTTCCTTGTTTCCGGCACGCAGCTTCGAGTCCACGTACTTCGCTGGATTCACAGAAAACACGGCGAGACCAATAACCATGTGGACCAAACCACAACCTTCCTTATATGCAAATTAGCAATATACAATACTTAACAAGGGAAACCACACCACAACAGACATGTCGTTTAAATTAACCATAAAACTGAATCTTGAGATTTGAGACTCTGAGAAATAGATTTCAAGAATACAAATATTAAAGATTTTCTCGAAAAATATTGCCAGATTGTGATGGAAGGGCTATAAAAGGAACAAAAAAGCTAATTAGTTTTGAGGCCCAAGTACATCAAGTGATGTAAAAACAAATAAAACTAAGTTCAAATATTATCTAAAGCTACCCGGTACCAGTGAAGGGACTTCCTCCTGGGACCAACCTATGAGTTCGGCCGGCTTGTTGGGTCTCTTGTTGATGAAGGCCTCGAAGGCCTCCTTCATGGCGTTGATGAAGCTCTCGTTGCGTGCGAAGCAGGTGTGCACTACATTGTCCATTTTGTCCTTGTAGTCCAGGAGCTCCTGCACCATATCCTTGTCCTTCTCTGGCGTCCCCACAATCTCCCCTCCAAACACCTGGAGGAGAACAACAACAACAGCTGGGAATGTTTTCTGAGCTCATGATATTTAGAAGTCTCCTCCTGGTCGCCATGAACATGTGATGGATAGCAGGTGTATACCTTGATGTAGTCCCTCCAGAACTGCAGCAGTGTGTGTAAGCCTCCCTTGACCTTACTGAAGAGCTGGTAGAGGAGGGTCAACTCTGTCACCCTATTCTCATCCAGCAGAACGGTCAGACCTGACGGTACACAAACCCCTGGATTAACATCAACACCTGACAGTACAGGTTAGACCTGGGAACATGCTTCTGTCACACCTGTAGCACACCCACACAGCCTTAACAACGGCCAGTGACCCGGTTATCAGTCTTCCTGCATCCTTCATGATGATGCATATGCCTTCTTTCAAATTGTTTTTTAATTATTAATTATTTTTGATGTTATCATTATTGATTCATACTTATTTTACACCGATGTATTGTAATAATAAATATATAATATTAATGATTTTGATTGGCTCACCCTTCTGGAGGATAGAGGTCATGTGTTCGCCCAGCAGTTGTTTCTCCACACAGTAGACAAGCGGTTTTCTGGAAGAAAGGACACGTAAGGTCACCATGCTGTGTTCAGGAGCAGCGGCCCAGACAGGACATACCAGAGTAAACAACTCATCAAGTTCAACTGTATCCACTTGGAATGTTATCAATCACAATATTCTGATCAAATACGCTGACCGCTGTGGGTCCCAGACAGAAAGAGATAAAGAGCTCTTTATCTCTCAGAGCGAGAGAGAATATAAATGCATCATTCCACTAAAGCCCTTCAAATTTGAGAGAAAGATATAGAGGGAGCGAGGGAGAAGGAGAAAGTCTTACTGAGTGCTCTGGTCGAGGTAGCTGATCACTCGATCGTTTTCCTCCTCCAGCCGACGAGCTACATGATGCAGGTATTCAGGGACCTGGAGAGAGACAGAGAAACACACACACACGGCATTTAGCATCAGGAAACACTCAGGTAGGCTATGCGACAGCAATGTCATGTGACAGTTATGTCATGTGACTGCTTACATCTCTCTCCTGCATCAGCCTCTGGCCCTCGGCTGCATACAGGCGGTTGGTTTCCATCAGGAATCTCTCCTCAAACGACTCCTTATAGACCTACAGGGACAGCAAGACATTATTACACACCATCACAGGCATGCAGCCAATTAGAGGGCCATGTGGATTCAGATACATGACATAGGGGCAGGTAGGGCATCTTTCTCAAGGACGCCGACAGGTAAGCTGCAAACATTGGAGATTGAACCCAGAACGCTTGGCTTGAAAGTCGAACATCCTGGCCACTAGACCATCCTGGCCCCTAGTTTGACCTCCACTCTAGACCTTTAGATCCTGTTTATTTTTGTCGCCTAGCAAACAGAAACCTCTTCCCTCCCTACCTGTAGGGACGTCTTAAGCAGTCTCACCTGCAGGTCTGACAGCATGCCCAGCAGACTGCGCAGCAGGCTCCGGTCCACCGTCTCACCGCTCCGCTCCAGCTCAATCTGCTCCAGGATGCCGTCCACTGTGCGCTTTTGGACCCCGCTGTCGCTCACAATGTGGGTACGGAACAGCTCCAGACCTGTGTCCCTATAAACCAGAAACAGGTTATAGGAAAACCAGTGGTGTTTAAAGTCATACTTGAGTACAACTACAGATGTCTTAGTTGAAAGTGACTCTGGTAAAAGTTAAAGTCCTCCGTAAGTAAATAACTTGACTAAAAGTCAAAAAGTAACTCAGATTTAACTGACTTAAGTATCAAAAGTATTTATCTGGGTTAAAATGTACTTAAATATCAAAAGTAAAAAAGTGAAACAAATGCAGTAAATATGGTCACGGGTGTTTGTCTTCGGTAGTCATCAAGGTAAGGAGGATGCGTTCATACTGCGGAATTTGCTGTAGCCCACGGACGTGTGGTTGTGATTTTCCAGCAAATATTATGTGGGCCATGTGGGCTTGATGAGCTTCAACTTGTCAGTGAGACCAGCAGTTATTCATACACATACACAACACGCTAAAAGTACAGAAGTCTGTAAGGATAATCCATGAGCACAAGACAATTATCCGATTTTATTTGTAGAGAGTATAAAATAAGTAATCTGCAAATGTATTTGAGTAAAGGAACGAAAAGTTTTTATAAATGTAGTGACCTTAAATGAAAGACGGCAGAAACATGAAAACTAAATTAAAGTACAGATACTCAAAAACGACTATTGTATCAAAGTACTTATACTTTGTTACTTTAAACCACTGATGAAAACTAGAACAGCTCAGTGTCCCCGTAAAACCGACACTGGTATCAAGTAAAGCTCGACAGACAGACGGGACAACTTGAATTGTAATGGTAAATGTCCTACCAGATAGAGGGAAGCAGGGAATTCTGAAGGACGTAGGTTCGGTCCAGAAACAGGAAAATACTACGGATCATAATCTAAGAGTGGGAAAATAACAAAAAAAGGTCTTACCATTAAAAATGGTACAAGTCAAAGGGGTTTTCAATATAATCTTAACCTTACCAAATCATAGATTTGAAATCTTCACATTACAAAAAGTTTCACCAAAAAAGTAATGGAAAGTAAAAAGGGTTTTTCGATGGCAATGGCTATCAAAAGTGTCAACACCTCAAAGATCAAGAAAACAAGAAGCTATTGGTATCAATTACATTTTCATAGTCAACGAACTGTCTTTAAATTAGTTGTGCAGTGAAGCACACGTTACCGTTTGCCTGCAGTGGTCCTGCCAGCAACGGTTCATCCTCTTGAGGAAGGACAGGCTGTCCACAGACTCTGTTAACTCCATGTTAAGGAGAGACCAATTCTCACCACCTCTAGCGCCATCAACAACTCATGCTAGGTCACCCTTTCAGATGAGATGTTAAACCGAGTTCCTGACTCCCTGTGGTCACTAAAGATCCCTTGGCACTCGTCACAATGTAGGTGTGGGGTGCTAGGGTGTCCTGGCTCTTTACTAACATTACCACCTAATCATCACCTGGTCGCGAATTTGATTGTTTCATTCGTCACTGCTGCACTGTGATAGCAAGTGTTTGGTGAGCATTCTGGCTCAAACTGCCATCCGTACCCACCTGCCATCAGGTGGGTACTACACACTGGAAGTGGATGAGGTGTGATATCCTCACACTCACTATGTAAGCCCTTTGAGTGCCTTGAAAAGCATAAATAAATGTGATTAATTATTTAGTATTATAATAATTAATATAATACAATAATTATTATTAATATTATAATATTCAAAATCATAGGAAAAACTTGTTGTATTCCATTGTTTAGAAGGGAAAACAAAGTTCCATGACCTGCTAAACTGTAGATTACTAAACAAACAAACTGCTAGAGACTATGAATGATGATAGTGAAGTGCAGCCAAGCAGTCATGAGTGCAAAGGATATTCTCTGAACTGTTGAATCTGGGCCTGTACGTGGTCTTCACAGAGCTGCCGCAGCTGTCTGTACAGGGTGGGGGACACCTTATAGGAGCAGAGGTTCTCTACCGCCTGGGCATGGGGAGGAAAAGATTTAACCGTAAAGTTAAGCAACTCTTGTTCATGGATCATTATAGATGTATTGGGGAGGGGGGGTTGAACTAAGGTGTTTGTATTATAAATACGAATTGGGATAGTGAAGTAGCTACGGTGTTTGACTCCCAGCTGAAACGTACAGGGTTCAAACCCCAAAATTCCTTAGCTACCAACTACTTAATGATATTACTCTGAACTAACTAAGTCGCTTTGGATAGAAACTGTCTTCTATATGCCAAGAAAGATAGTTCTTATATAGTTGGTACGTAAGGTATGTAATGAATAAAAGGTACACACCTGGTAGAGCTCCTCCAGGTTGTATTTGATGGAGGTGCTGTTCTGGATGGCTCCCACTGCATCACAAAGCTTCAGCCAAGTATCCGCAGTGTAGTTCTCAGACAGCTTGGGCTTGTCTGTTATGCAGGTCCACCCAAATATATGTTATGTGATGTGCAGAAAGAGATGCATTTTTGACAACTAAGATAGCTTTTGACAATTAAAATAGTTTGATAATTATATACATGTGTCGGGAAAGCCATTAAAATAGTAAATTGTGTTGAATATATTGGTATATTATACATAAAGGTGTTGGGTATAGACATGAATTACTTTGAAGTATTTGAAAATATGGTCATGTTGAACACATTCTAGAAATTTTACAAATAGTTGTCGAATGAGGAGTAATTTTGGAACCAAGAAGTGTTCTTGTATTGTTATTTGTGAGACTAGGTGAAGAACAGATAGAGGATTTGGTACATTGAATATAAAGGTGTTCAGTACATAAAGTAATGCATTACCTTTGAAGTTTTTGATGACCAACTTCTTTGAGGCGCCAGTCTTACTTGCAGCCAGAGCGGAGGACCTGGTCACCCCGTTGCTGTTGTGCTCCATCAGGGCAGAGAAGTTACCCTTCTTGTCCTGTCGGATATCTTCTGCCATCATATCACAAAATGAAATAGACTGATCTTGAAAGAAACTCAGGTGGAGTTAGTCAGGAGAGTAGTGTGGCTGCAGTGTTTTGATGGCCGGTCACTGCTTAATTACTACTAAACTGAATTGAAATAAAATAATGAAATCCGAGTAGAAACGCACCAAGAAGTAGATGCCAACTTATAAGATACAAAATAACACTCTAATATCTTAGAGAGACCATTTTAGCAGAAAGCTATCTCGCTAACGATGTGTCAGCTCCAAGCTAGCCGCATATAGCTAGCAATTATTCTTGTTTTTTGTAGCACTTGAAGGCTAATGTTCACAAGCACGTCCCCATGTTAAAACAGAGACAAGCGTCGTGTAGTATCCATGTTTGGTAAGGAGTGTGACTGTAAACTAAACAATAAAAACAACATTGTGCCACAGACCTACAGGAGCAGTGGCTTTGGCCACTTAGCCAGCTAGCATAACAAAATGGCTTTTCTCGCTACTGTTCAGTTGCGTTCAGTGACACTCAGGAACTTTGCGGTTGATGTGAACTTCCAAATCTTTCATCATGTCATTTTAATCATTACTTTTTTGTGAACATTTGAAATGGTTCAAATAATGTTTAAATCTATTTTTGAAATAAATTATTTACCGATGTTAATCATATTATCACAATTGTCAGTTGGCGCGTCAAACTACGGACTGTAGCAAACGTGAGTTTGGACCCAGCATCATGCACTGTAACGTTAAGGCCACGCCCATCTGCATGACGTCTGGACGCGCGTCGTTGGCCACGCCCCGGAGCTCTCGGCTGAGCGTGAAGATTTATTAATTCGTAGTTTTGTAAATCATTTACCGATGTTTTCAATATTTTTTCAAAACGCGGACAACATGGATTTGTTAAATATAACCGTGAAGAGCTCGTGAAGTCCAGTGGCCACGCCCATCTCTTGCGATCCGGCCTGCGGTGTATAAATGTGGACAGCGCTCCGGTAACGTTACGTTGTATTAGCAGCAAAACCGCTGAAGAGAGAACGCATAAGCTGTAAAACAAATTACGTTTGTTTAGGTTAGAATAATAAGTTAGCTGTACACTACTTCTCAGATGTGTCTGATTATTAAACACATTAGCATTTTAGCGCAAAGGCTACCATTAGGTTTATGCTAATGCTAGCCCATTTCGTACTAGCTTGTGTGTAAGGTGGTTACCAATGCGTTATGGGAGAGGTTGGTTTATAAACTTGAGCCTGAGTCACTAAGTGTTCAAATAAAATAAGTAATAGTATTAGATGAACTGTCGCTCTAAGTGATTATTTAACAGTAAAGGACGCCCGTTTTCTAGCCAGTGTTGTTATTGCAGCTAATTGTGGCTAATGTTGAATTTTGAATGTGAATACTGGTTAGCAGACATGGTTGGCTGAGAGATGGTGGTATTCCCTTACGTCAGTTAACATTGACGTCTTCTAAGTTTCAATCAGCCTTTTTATATCATTATGATGCTGCTTGCAATGCAGGCTTGACGTCATCCTTGGTTGGTAAACAATGCTGTCCCCCGGTGTTGACTTCTTTCCTATCTTTCCAGTCTTCTGGTGTAGATGCCAACGCGATGAGTGTGAAGGCTTTTGAGCTGGTGCCTGCCGTGGAGCGGGACCTGCTGATGGGTGACAAGGCACGCATCAACGTGGAGTGTATCGAGTGTTGTGGGAAGCACCTGTACGTGGGCACCAACGACTGCTTCATCCACCACTTCCTGCTGGAGGAGGTGCCCTCTCAGAAAGGCAGGATAAAGTACTCGGCCCAGAAGCTGCAACAGAAATACCTGGGCCTCAAGAAACCAGTAGCAGAGCTCCGTGCCGCCTCAGCCTTGGAGCGCCTCATCGTTCTCTGTGACGGCGTGCTGTTCCTGGTGGACATGGCCACGCTGGAGACAGTTCCCTCAGCAACAGGGTCGGGCGGGGCAAAGATAAAAGGCGTGATGTCTTTCTGCATGAACGGGAACCCGGTGAACACCGACCCGTTCTGCGTGGAGATCGCGGTGATCTCGTCCCGGCGGCGCACAGTGCAGGTGTACACGGTGTTTGAGGACCGCGTGCAGCTGGTGAAGGAGGTGACAACGGCGGAGCAGCCCAGCGTGGTGAGCCTCGACGGCTACTTCCTGTGCCTTGCGCTGGCCAGCCAGTACATGATCCTGAACTACACCACTGGGGCCTCGCAGGACCTCTTCCCCTACAACAGCGAGGAGAGGAGGCCCATCGTCAAGAGGATCGGCAGGGAGGAGTTCCTCCTGGCCGCGCCCGGTGGCCTTGGTGAGTGGAAACACAGCGTTTGGTGTGGGAAAACCACCAAATAGATTAGCAGTCCATGTCCCCATAGATCAGTAGGGTCTATGGGGACACGGGCTGCTAGTTTACGCTGCCCAGGTCTTCTTGTGCCAGGATAAAAGTTAAGGCCATAACCACTGAAAAGGGTTATTGCCTCAAAACTCAAGATTACTTTATCCAAGTGCTTAAAGGGATACGCCGAGTTTTCTCTAAATTTACGTTTGCCCGTCTTACCCAGATTCAGATGAGTTGTTTGATTGCAAATTCATCATTGTGCGTCCAGAAGGGGAGTTCGCTTGGGAAGGATTTGCTTTCTGTTTGCCACTTCCATTGACTTGCTGAGTTACAGTAGCCTAACCTCTGTTCATGTGAGGGGAAAACTTTTACTTGCTTTCCAAAGATTTCCGATGTGTTCCGAATAGTTGCTTTTTAAAACACGAGTTCCAGTAACAACACAACAAGATTGTACTTTGTCAACAAACACATGGATAATTCAACACTATTTTTTGCGCTGTTATTATTAGGCTACGCGTTATGTGCCGCTACTGTCTGGGTCGTCTACACGGGGGGTAACCTGTCAGCGGTGCACCATAGGTAGCCTAATAATCACAGCGCCGAAAATAGTGCCAAATTATCTGTGTGTTTTTAAACACTCTACAATCTTCTTGTGTTGTAACTGGCTCTCGTTTTGAATAAGCTATTTGATCACATTGGAAGTCTTTGGAAAGTGATTCAAACTGTATTTCCCTCACATGACCATGAGCCAGGTAAGTCACACCGCTTATGGAAAACAATCGCTAACCCAGCAAACTCCCGTTCTTGACGCAGAATGATGAATTTGGAATTAAACATCCCATCTGAATCTGGGTAAGACAAGCAAATGCCAATTTACAGATATCTCGGCGTATGCCTTTTAAGAAAATGCCTCGCACTAGTATCTATTAAATGTCGATTTAATGTCTACTAGCAACGTACAATTCTACAATATCGCATGCCTAGCTTGTATTCTTCTTCCAGGGATGTTTGCCAATGCAGAGGGCGTGTCCCAGCGTGCGCCAGTCAACTGGTCTGAGAGTGTGATTGGTGCAGCCGTGTGTTTTCCCTATGTGGTGGCCCTGGACCAGGACTTCATCTCCATCCATAGCATGCTGGACCAGCAGCTTAAACAGAGCCTGTCCTTCAGGGACGGACACATCCTGCAGGACTTTGAAGGTTCCTAACCTTGATTCTCTATTCTTTTTATCTTACATTTTTCCATGCGAGTATGAGTGAGGGAGTGGAGGATGCTGGACAGGTGTGATGACATGAGGAGAACCAGTTGTGAAGTTGTTTAATGATTGAATGTTCAAAGTGAATCTGAGAACTTGTTTATCACTATAGTTTTATCCCAAAACAATGTTTGCTTCATCATCCAGTTCTGCTGAGATGATCTTATCATGCATGTCTGTCTCTGTCTGTATCTGCATGTGTGTCTCTGTGTATGTATCTACATGTATGTCTGTGTCTATCTGTGCGTATGTTTGTGTGTGTGTTGTAGGTAAGGTGGTGTTGGCCTCCACCAAGGCGGTGTATGTGCTGGTTCCACTGCCCCTGGAGCAGCAGATCCAGGACCTGCTGTCTGGAGACCGGGTGGAGGAGGCCCTGGTGCTGACAGAGGGAGCCCAGCCCAACATCCCAAGGGACCGCTTCCAGGTGTGTGTGGGTCAATGTGTGGGTCTAGAAATACCAACCTGTAACTCTAACCACATACGTGATACGCCTTGTTGTGACCTGCGGCTCTATGCTCTATGCCATTCCCTCTCGACACAGAGTAGCGGACACTAGGACAGGTGGTGTGACCCTACAGCAGACAAAATACTATTAACAATGGGTGTGGCATGCTGCCGACACAAACACCAAGTTTTTGATAACATTCTGACATGTGCTCCTGAAGTTATATGTCACTGGCTTCAGGTGTGTTTTCAAACAGACTTTGCATTCAACACAGTGTAGGAGTCGCCGTGACGATGAGGTCAAGGTTCACCAAGCTCTGTTACAGAGCAGAGAGTCTGAGATTTGAATTAGAAGTGGATGGAACAGGTGCAGTGTAGCTCTCCTTTAACCAGCCGTTCCAACTATGTCGTTTGTCTTGCACTCACAGGAAACGTATTGCATCTTTCTTTAAAAACAAAAATCCAAGAAGGCCATGTGATATGTTGACAACATACATTTTTGTTGATCCAGATCCTGCATAGACGAATCCTACAGCAGGCCGGCTTTATCCAGTTTGGACAGCTCCAATTTCAGGAAGCACAAGAATACTTCAGGTGGGATCATCTGGTCACGTGTCCCGGGAGTCCAGTTCCCCTGACTTGTACCTCAGCGTGGTTTAGCTGCAACACTTGGTGTTTAAGTGATGGGACCTCTGTTGTTCTTTAAGAATATTTCCTCTAGATTAGGATGCTGCCACCTCCCCCAAGTTGTATTCCTTGTACATTTATACTTTGGCAAATACATGTTCTGATTCTGTGGTCTGTCCCCAGGAAGGGAGAGTTGGACGCCAGGGAGCTGATCTCCCTCTACCCCCTCCTGCTGCCCCCCACGTCCTCCTTCACCCGCTGCCACCCCCCACTGCACCCCTTCGCCGACCTCAACCACCTGGCCCAGGGAGACCTGGAGAAAGTGCTACGCTGCAAGAGATTCCTCATCTCCTACCTGGGATCGGTGAGCAGCGCCGTGGTTCCACCTTCATGTTCTAGCCTCACCTTCCTGTACCCTAGAT
>OMKX01001545.1:0-10379 GCA_900302425.1 Brosme brosme
GGGGTGGGGAGGCACCTCCTTCTGTCCGTTGACTAGGAGAAAGCGACAGTAGTCATCCTGGGCGGTAAGAAAGGCGGGATCCTGTGTACCTGCCGTGTCTCTGTAAACACCCAGACTCTCCTCAAAGTAGTGAGCTGCAGACTCTGGTGCAAGATGGGAGCAAACATATTACCAATCCACCATTCATTTGTTTTCATTTGACTTTTTATTTCATTTCATGTAATAAATGGAATCTAATTGGATTAATGTTGTGCTGAATCCTCAACCAAAACCTCCCATTAGCAAACCATCCCATTAGCTAATCCTGTGACCCCATTAGACATGAGTTAAGAAATGAGTTAAAATCACTGACGTGATCTGGTGTTGAATTTCAGCACTTTCCTCTATCATTATAAATGATGGGGTTCATATCAGGCGTTCATATTTGTTGACACTGATATGGTTGACACATATCAGTGTCAACCAACACTCAAAACCATCATCCGTAGGGCCCTAAACATGCAGGCTCCCAGTGGGGGTGCAAACCTAACCAGCCCATCGGTGCAGGGTCCGCCACTCCGTGAATAGACTCACCGTTGTGGCGGGGCTCTGCTGCAGAGGAGTGGACCATGGCCAGCCTGTGAGAGATGTGTGCTCTGTCCGGCCCCCCCGGGCTCTGACTCACAGCAATGGCATGAGCCTAGCGGAAACGCCCGCGTGGAAATAAGCCCAGCCATCACGCTCCATCATGCTCAGAAACACAACAGCAACTCACACGACCGACTGAAGCTAAAGCTCATGCACCCATTTACGTGTTAATACATAAGATATCATTGGTCTGTTTGTGTGTAAGTCCCGTGTTTCTCCTTGCCTTGGTGAGATGCTCTATGGCACGGTCCAAACCTCCCCGGGACTGTTCGATGGCTGCCATGTCCCTGTAGGCGGAGCAGGTGTCCCCGGGGTCCCCCCGGTCCCCCAGCAGCTGCAGAGACCTCTCGCACTGCGCCAGGGCTTCCTGCGGCCGGCCCTGTCTCTGGTACAACCTTCAGACGCAGCACAGAGACGGGAGATAAGCCATGGAGTCGGATCAGGAATCATCCAGATCTGCGTCCCCAGACTACGGTCACGGCGCTCTGTCCGTCTTAGCGGCGCTTAGCAGCCGGCCTTTCTTAAGACCGTCGGAGATACTTTTAACCCCGGGGACTTTGGGAGCAGGGTTTGGCCAGTGAAACCCACAGTGTGGCTTGTAATAAGAGAAAGCCTGTGTTGTTATCCATGGCTGCATCCAACATTTCAAAGGTCTCCTGAAGTGTCTAGTGCGTGGGGGTTTGCTGCTGCTCAATAATAAGGACTCTACGACCTGCTGAACTCCCACGCCCAACAGAGTGCCGAGCCACAGTACACAAAACAGGTTGTTGTTTTGTTTTTTCGAATCAGTCTAACACAGTGGACAAGGCAAACAAGGTCAGTAATCAGATCTACATTGCCTGCGTTAAGCAGGGAAACCACAGAGCACTTCATCCATGCTAAGTGATTTAAAACGTCACAGATATATATGGTTTGCAGCATTGCCAAGCTGGTCCGAGAATGTAAGCATTAAATCCTTAATGTATGGCATAGCACTAAAAGGACCATTAGACCTTGTGAGAGCGGGAAGGAGGGGAGAAGTGCAGGACAAACGGATGGCCGAGAGATCCTCTGCCTGGAGACGGGCTCCATCTTGCTCACGTGCTAAAAGCTCAAGAGTCCCAGGAGGACGGGAGCCACCTCACTGTTCTCCATAATGAATTCAGATCTCCACTCAACTGCTGGCTTTTTGTCATCCGAGGGCACCAGCACTTGCTTCACATCCATTCCATCGGCAGTTAAGAGGGTTGTCACGCAGCGCGGGAGACACCCCCCTTTCCTAAATCAATCTCTTAACACATGCAATGAAGAGATGGTAGCTAGCAACACATGCCTTGTACATCTAGGCGTGTAGCCATAGAGAGAGAAACCTGGCCGAAACCATTAGCATTCTATCCTCCATGAAAAATACATGACTTCCCATCATGCCTTGTTGCAGCCAGCGGAGACTGTGTGAGATTTACAGCAGCAGCATGGCATGCACCAGCACTATGGTACAGTGTTTCCTGAGTCTGCCCATAGCAGACCTAGAGACAATGGCCCTCTATCCTCCTATTTACCCAACATCCTTCCCACACTAACGGAAACAGAGGGAATAGTCCCAGCTTAAATTGAATTCAGAGTCGGCTGGCAGGAAGATTATAACCTTAAAGATGTACATATTGCTATAACCTATAAGATGTTTGCCGTCACTGTGGAATAAAAAAATAGAAAAAAGAGCCTCAATCATGTGCAACAAACTACCACGTAAAACTCTTATTAGTTCTCTAAACCCATGAAAGATGCCAGTAGTCAATGGATA
The DNA here is from genome assembly GCA_900302425.1 of Brosme brosme. Lineage (NCBI taxonomy): Eukaryota > Metazoa > Chordata > Actinopteri > Gadiformes > Lotidae > Brosme > Brosme brosme. The sequence goes on from OMKX01001545.1 coordinate 2,408, forward strand.
AATGTACGTTCAAATGAAACACTCAAATGTGCTGTACATCTCTCAGTAAGAGCAGGAGTTCTGATTGTATGAACCTGATCCGTGTGGGGGGTGGGGCTCACCAGGCTTCAGTGAGGCGGACGTCCCCTCCCCATCACAACAGTGTTGACTGGTAGGGCTTTGGGACCCTGCCACCGTATGACTCACCGCTTCACTGGCTGAGATTATGAAAGCTTACAGGCCAGCCAGAGTCTGCACATTATTCCAATTACCAATACCAAGTCAACAAGCACTTAGAGATTGAACTCGACTTGAACGGAGCATTATTTACTACAGAGTGAATCAAATACGCACTGGCCTAAGACGTTTCATGTGTACTACGACTGGTAGTTCATACTATTTTATGTTCCCTTTAAAGTATGCTGTACATTGTGCAGCACATTCAAGTTGAACAGTTCCAATAGATATTGTGTGACTGGCGTATTGTTCTTTGTACAGGCTTTGTCCACACACTCCTACACAGTTCTCTGGTGCTCTTGAAATCTAATCAATTGGCCGAAGCTGTAAGCCTGTAAGCCAAGTATTATTTAAAGGTCGGCTGTGGAACTTAAGATCAGAAGGTGATGGAAAGAGGGGAGAGTAAAGGGAGTGAAAATAAAGCATGCAGCAGTGAGTGAGGTTTAGGCGTGGCCTATGAGACTCAGAGGAAACAACTTACAATGCATTCACAAAGAGAAGAAGGAACACAGCAACAGCAGAAAACACTAAAAGGGTTCTCAATGTAAAGGCTCTTTCCTCCAGCAACATTGCAGCATTGCTGCAGAAACCTTTGTATTTAAGGCATGTTTAGCATAATATGTTGTTAGATGTTCATGATGGCAATTAATAAACATTTTGGCTACGTTAAATGTTACTCTTATTGGTGTGCTTGAAAATGTCGCCATCTTGTGGTTAAACAGGCCATTTCGACTACATTGACATCCAGGTAAATTTAGGTCACCTACAAAGTACGATCTTTCCATATGTCTATATATTTTCGAAAGGATTTCGATGACAGTAGCATTGAATTGAACGCGGAAACACTCCCTCCCCAATGTTAATCAGATTCTCATGCCTATTTTTCGCCCATTCAGCACACACACACATTAGCCATTGTGTGTGGACACACAAACGTCACTACACTCTGGGATGTGCTGATGATGCATGTGATTAGAAGTATTCTTGTGGCAACGGACATGACAGCCAAGGAGATGGATATCACCAACAATACCAATCCGAAAATAATTGATCATAGTTATTTATATATGTTCATCATCAAATGTTCCAGCAATGATGAGTATTATCTCTATGGAATCCTTTGTATGGGTTGATTGTATTGAACAACATGGCACAGCTAAGACTTAAATAGATAGCCTCAATTTGTGTTTGATTACTTACTATTTTAAATGGTGTTTGAAAGGCCTTGATTTGATTTGAATAGAAACGTTGAGATGCATATCCAGCCCTAAAGGCTGACTGGACTGCAAGTATTTGGGAGATGGGAAATACAAATCCGGTTATTAAATAATGTATTAAATCATATAAAAGGTCTAGGCCTTGACGGGCCTACTATAGCCTACTATAACGTTGGCAACCCAAAGAAAAAAAAAGAATTCTCGCTCACAGACAATCACAGTGCGTTCATACTCATACTTGCCAATTAATTAAGTCAACCTTTAATGCACTCCTATATTAAGACACACACACGTGTGGCCTTGGTTACAACTTTCGTCAAACTCCGAAAATCAAGGTACTGTTTAACGTGGCTTTACCGATATTGATTGCACTAATGTATTCACCATTTGATGATTTGTGCTGAGGCGGGTTTCCCTGACTGTAGCAGAGTCATCTCCCAAGCCCTGGCTCATGCTGGACTTCAAAATCGTTGAGTTATTACTTCAAAACAGATTTTTAGGACTTTGAGGAAATCAAAATGCTTGAATATGAACAGTTGTGTTGACCATGTACTAAAGTGTAATTTGTGATCTTTTTTGTTCTTCAGGGTGAGATGGTCCAAGAAATATCATGACTAGATTAGGTGAGCATTTCTGTTTGTTCACCAGTTTCCTCCATCCATGACTTGTTGTATTCTATAAATTTGAAACAGTAAGATTTCAACATCTCATGAAACAGTAAATCTTAAGTACGGAAACACGATTTTGTCATTTTTTGTCTAACTGGGGTGTTGGTTATTGACAGAGGCTCCCCTGGATTGACTGGTGGTCGTGATGATGACTACTGCCTTGAGCACCCCCTACTGGAAGGTAAAGGCAACTTCCAAGCAGAGCTGTTTAGTGTTCTCCAGTTTGTTAAATCAAATCTTTGAAATCCAGGACGGATGCTGGGAGCTGCAAGTGGATGTGAAACCAAGAGGGTACGGTCGAACGGCTGCTGAAGGGTACGATACTGAAATGCAGTATACTTTTTTCTATCTCTACTTCGTTACAGTCTAGGGTATTAAAGTTTCAGTGGATACACGAGTTCTCGTTTACTATGCCTAGCTTCAGGATTTCTCTGTATTGGTGACTTGTGTATATTAAGATGAGTTACTCTTGCAAGCAAATTATAAAAATTAGAACTGCAAATCAATGCAGAATAACTACCTTTAAAATGTGAGAGTTATACTTGTATGGCTGGCGATAGGGGTTGGGAGAGTTATGGCATAAATTACTTCAGGCACACTGAGTGAGATGTTGCAATGAGGGAATATAATAAGGCTAAATAAGTACCTCCTCATAATGAGTATATTTACATATCCCTATGAACCGGGAAGAAAAGTGCCTAAATGTGCTAATAAAGAAGCAATGTGTTGACTTCAGAAGTGACTGAGGCGATGCAGGTGGGGTGCGCTGGAATGCATGGTGGTGGTGTTTCTCTGAGTCCCACCAGCTCCACCTCCAGGAGAGGGAAAGTCTTCTTCAAACTCATTTAATAGTTCAGTAAATCTGATCAAATCCAGGACCGCAGCCAGGAACTGGTGGTGTAGCCATTTGGAAATATTGGTGGTAATTTGAAACTAGAGAATATTTAACAGAAGTAACTGGATTTTTTGAAACTAGGGAATTTACTTGCAACTCACAGTGAGTTTACTGGAGCAGTCGGTTTATCAGTAAATGGTAACTGGGTATTTGGCACCAGAATTGAAGGTGTGACTGGTAATCAAGATAATTGGTCTTTTATTTGCATTTATTCAACCTGGTTTGTTTTGGTTTGCAAGTATGTTACTTTGACACTAGTGATGCATCTAAAACTTGCTGCATATACACCGTCAGGTGATACGTGAGTTCGATTCCGGCACTACACTGGCAGCGAGCCCAAAAGCTTGCTTGTTGGGCCTAAGTATATAAGAAGCTGTCCAACTAAAGCTGCTTTAGGTAAGATTTGATTTGTTAAGAGCAGGAAAGAATAGTAGCCAAGATAACGAGGCTTGAAAGTTGTCACTGAAATGCCTGACTTTTAAGGATTTAGGTGATTCACAAAAATGTGTAACGAAATATTGAATTCCATAAAACATTTCAACCTGAGCAGTTATCAGTATATATTTTTGAGTAAGTTTGCTCTCCTGATGGGGGGGGGATTTAAAGGCTTTCTGGCCAATGTTACAAGTCCCCGGTTCCGCAAACATCGAGAGCGGTCCTGGGGGGTTGCTGAGAATCGGATGATCGGAGTATCTAATCATTTGGTGCCTTCACCCACCAAACACCTGGATACACTGTTCAATATCAAATGATAATGGCTTAGCTTTGGGTTACCTAGATCTAGGTAACCCAAACCTTAGCCAGTCCTCTGGCCTAGGACTTGTAATACTAGGCCAGAAAGCCATTTAACCCCCCCTAAGGAGAGCACACAGGTGTTACAATATTCAAAAATATATAGGCTACTGATAACTGCTCAGGTTGACCAGTTATCAGTATAGTAATACTGATAGCCCTATTACAGCATCTATGCATGTACAATGTTATATTATCACTCTCTTGTTATTTTACTTACTTCATTTTATTTTATTGTATTTTCTACTTAGTACCTGCACTGTCGTGGAGAGCTTAGAACACTGGAATTTCATTGCTAGCTATGACTGCTACTGCATGTTTGTTGTGCATTTCACAAAATAAAGAACTTGAACTTGAACTTGTAAAGGCCACCCCTCCACTGATGTAAAACGTATCCTAGGGAAAGCACTCTGCTGTAAAGGTGTACCTGGATAGAGCGGTCGATACTTTCAGCTCCGTTCTGCTCTTCTCTTCCTGGACCATGCCGCCCTGCTCGTAACACTGCTCCAGGATTCGGCCCGTGTTCAGATAGCAGGCCTCCGCTTCCTTCAAGGTCACCACCGTCAAGGTCAACTTTTGTTTATTTATTATTAGCTAGAAATGATTTGATCCCACAGACTAATCATTATCCAACAGTGCTCAACGTGAAACTGAATACAAATAAGGAGATATTTAATTTACAACAGGATATATAATAATTTTTCACTGAAACACTACCATATTCATTTGAATAGCCATCCAACATCAAAAGTTAGAACAGCCTGCATGTGTTCATCTGAATGTAATCTCGTAATCTCGTCGACGCTGGATTAGGTTCATGGCTAGCCAGGAGATACCTGGACACTTGAAGGATATTTGCTTGTGAGCATGGCAGCGCCTCCCTGGACCAGGCCGCTGCGGAGAAGCCATGTGAGGACCAGCGGCCCGTCTTCATCGGAGGAGGTGGGAGCAGGGTGAGAGAGGAGCAGATCCCTGGCCAGGGAGGAGTGCTTTTGGGCCTGCGCTCCCCAACCTGAAGTTAACATGGTGCTGGTATTATTCTCTGCTGTTTCATATATAGCATTGAAAGCATTAAAAGCCACAACATAAAAAGAATTGTAAAGCAAAAGCATGCAAAACATCTTAAAGATGCTTCTAAAGCATCTTAATAATGCTTTACATATGAAAATAAAAATAAAATGCTATTTATGTTGTGGCTTTTTAATTGTTTGTTGTGATTGGTTATAAATCGACTCTAGTTGACACTGTACCTTTAAACTGAAGGTAAGCTTCAGCCAGCCTAACATGGGCCTGGGCCAGCTTTAGATGTCTCTCTCCATGTGCCAGCTTCACCAGGGCCACACACCGCACCAGGTCACTGATGCAAGCATCAAACTGGGAGGGGAGAGGTAGTCACTGGCTGTTATCAATTCAGAATTTAGTTCAGTTTGGGCGGTTTTATAGTCTCATCTAGGGAAACTTGTCTTGCAAGTAAGGCACATCAACACAATACACATGCCTTATAGGGGATTATAAAACAAATACTCAGATTCAACACATACTAGTACATTACAATCTTAACAAGCATCTAACATTCTTCCAAAATAAGATTATTATTGACCTAATATTGTAAAGAACATATTCTGAGATATATAGATCAGATGGCTTTGTTGATCACTCTGAGACATACAGAGTGGAAAATTGTTGTTTTCAGAGGTTACAGGGCCTTTATTTTGTGACTGTGTTTAGGGCCATCATCCTTAGTCGTCTCCGGGTAGCTTCCATTTAGACTAGACAGCATTTGGGGTTTGCCGTATGACAGTAACCATTACAGCTGAAATATAGGTGATTTAAAGTGCATGAATAGAAGCCTATATTATCTTACATTGTAATCAATCTATATTTACCTGCTGGTTGTCAGCCATTGCTTGGGCTCGACTTTCAAAATAGCCCAGCTTTTCGTCTGGGGGCATCATCCGCTGTCTTCTCGTGTGTGGGGGACTCTGGACCTCCGCTTCACCACCAGGAGGAGACTCGTCTGTGGCTGCATTGCTTTCTATGCTTTCTGTGGATCTATGATAATCAGCAGTATGACAACATTCAACTCACCGCCATCCCTACAAATGTATTACATATCAAGAAACTAGTAGCTAAAGTGTTCACAGGCTTGTACTTACAGCTGTATGTTAACTTTCTATATAGAACTAGAAATAGAAGATATAATAGCTATGTATTATACAATACAGTAACGAGGAGTGGATGTAAACGAAAGGAAAAACTAGATAGATAGCACAGACATTTTCAGTTCAAGTTTTCACAGATTTTTTTGATTTTACCAATTGCCATTGGTGACAAAGATGTTGGCAGTTAACAGTTTAAGAAGGGACTCTATTTAAAATACTTGAAAAAGTAAGAATGTAATCTACCGTTAACTAAATTCGAAACGATCGACTTTTTTTATGACGGTTATTACATAGGCATACTTACGAATAGTCAGGCAATTTCTGCTTCGTTTTTATAAGTGAAGTATCGTCCATTTTCCTAATGTTTAGTGTACAGAATCTTAAGCATGCATGTTTGTGATTGTCTGAAACAGACCTCGTCGTTTACGCCGATATCATAAAACATAACACAGAGACGTGAGAGGCGCATTCAAGATGCGCTCTGTTCTTTAAACGTTTGCAACACTTGTGCCTGTTACTATGGTAACACCTTCGTGTTTGATCACGTCTGCAGCGGGTAGACACCTCGGTAGCCACAGGGCGAGTGTCGGTGTCCTGTATTGAAACGCTTCACTGAACCTTTCGTCTGATAATGCTGCGTTCCAGGCACAATTTTTAGCCCGTAAGTTACGGCTTCAAGTCACGACTCACGACTTGGTAGCGTTCCAGGCAAGTCACGACAAGTCACGACAAACCCTTCTGACGTCAAAAACTGTAACTAGTACATCGATCTGGTACTAGTTCACGGGTAGTAAGTTACGGGTTTGACTGCCGTTCCAGGGCACTTTCACGGGTAGAAGGTTGTGAAATCACGGGTTTACGGGTTGGCTGGAACGCACCACAACACCTAGCCGCTGCCATGTCACTTAGAGAGTATATACTCAGACCTCCATCCTCCGTTTTCTCTTCAATAGTGTTTTTATAATACAAAAATATCTATAATATAATTGTATTCAATTTACAAGGTTGTTACAATGCATGCCAATAGACTTCTACTGCTTATGCTTCCGCTACCAATAATAACCATCACGCCAAATTAAATCCTGTACGTTGTCATTCTATCCTGCATCCAATAGATGTCAGTATACTAAAACCAAATGATGTTATCCAAGTCAAATTTCTACTGAAATCAGAAAACGTTTTTATGTTGATGTTGGAACTGATGGACAATCATTTCATATATTATTTTAAAAAAACAATTCCCCATAGGCTAAAACAGTATTTAGGTGGGAGAGAGGCTCTGGTATGAAAGGGGCTTTTATATGTATTATGAAGGTGAAGAAAGATATCTAATTTGTTACCATTATTGAACCCATCTTTGCCGGGAAACCCCATTTTTTCCTTTTAAAACATAATGTCAGAAAACGTGTCAAATACACCGGTCCAAACTGCATACTACATACACAAAAATTAGGAAATGTGAATTTCCTTATGAAAATATAGTTTCCTACAGCAGTAGGCCTACCCAGAACCCACTCCAAACAAACACGTAAAGCAAAGCCTCTGCGGAAGCTCTGAGAAATTGGTCTCCCGAGACACTTTTCTAGGTTAATTTATTCTGTATTGGGCTGGCAGTCTATGTGCTGTCACTGGTTTCAAACTTGGGGCAGAGCCTGCTTTGTGTGCAAGACCGCCTAAGATAACTTCTTACGGCTCCTTGCGGTGACTGCTGCCGGTTGGTTCTGGCAGGCCATAAGACGAGCCGTTTATTTGTTTGTTTGTCCCTGTGTGTTTTTGGCTGCTGCGCTCTGGGCTCTGCTTGGCCCCGCTCCCTGTTGGGCTGCTATTTCTGAAACCCAAGTGGCTCTTAATGAAGCTCGTAGGCTTGGCATGGGCCCTCAGCAAACGCAGGCCCGATCAGACCCTTCTTCTTCTCTCTTGGCACCCAAACTCCATGTGCTCTCTCTCCCTCTCTCTCCCCTCTCTCCGGCTTCCTAATTTAGTAACGGCGGGTAAAAATATGCGCTAACGAACAAGGTCTGG
>OMKX01001556.1:0-10212 GCA_900302425.1 Brosme brosme
ACACTTGGCCGACAGGCGCACATCACTGTTATTAGCAAGGCAAAGTGAAACGGTAACAGATCGGCAGACCGCAGTGTTGGCCAATCGCAGACTCATAGCGCCCTCTGCTGGTGAATTAGTGAAGTAACAAGCATAAACGTAAACTCATTGTTTTTTGTATGCATTTATTCTACAATACTATGATAATCTGATTGAAGTATGTAGGGAAAGGAAACAAGCTTTTAAAAGACTCACCTATTACCAATATTTAGGATGAACCAGCAAATTAAGGAAATTGCAAATGACAGGGGACAACTTTGCCATTACCCACATTACGTTCACAGCAAGCATGCAGGAAAGAAATAAACTAAAATTGTATTAAAGCACCACTAAAACGAACTGCCTTGTCCATTATAGGATCGTCCAGGATAATTTAATTATGAAATAATTTAAGTGCAAGGTAGCCTACTATATGTATTCCATCAATAATATGGGTTAGATGGAAGCATAAATCATTCAAAGTTGAAAAAAACAAGCAGTGGTGTACATTCTCATATCAGCAATTTCCAGTCTGGGCCAATAGAGAATAACAGAATGTACAGTATAAGAGATGGACCACAAAAATGGGTGACAGTCAGGTTTCAGTCAGAAAACAATCCCCACCTCGCAGTTGGAGTCAACCATTTGGATCTGCTAGTTGGCACAGTCCAGCGGTATAAACCTAATGAGGTGAAATATTTTAGGCTAGCCCAGTGCAGGGGTGGAGCCAATCCTTGATGGCAGGAGGATAGGGACCTGGAATAGCTAAGTGTGACTGAGATGAGGAGGCCTTTACCAATTATTCCCACATACTGCTCTCAAGAGCTGGCAGGAGCCAGCACTGCAGACGCCTCTGTCTTCCCAGGTATATCATCTCCACGCTGTCACCACACTGACACCTTTCACATGTTCCCCATGATATGCCTGCAAACACACAGAAAGCTTCCCCACCATGGCCCTGTTCCATACACACAGACCACATACAGTTATACACATGATGAGGGCTAGGTTCAATTAATTATACATGCCAAATCACTTTCACACTGCTATAAAACATATAATATTGATTTACAGTCCTGAGTTTATTTTCCAATATATTTAACATATATTTTATCATTATCTGCCATATTTTGCTGATATATTGCTGATACATATTTTTGCTCCCGTGAGGATTCTTCCTGATCTGCTCCAGTGGGTTATTTCTATACGTTTCCCAGTAATTGTTATGCCAATCCCTCACCTATCTTTTTGTGATTCGCAAAGCCAAGATGTTGGATTCTGGATGGAGTAGGGTTATAGCATGCATAGAATTGGTATGTCATCTTGGAAATTCACTGATTAGTTTTTTTTGCAGTATTCCAGAATCCCCCAGTTGTTTCCAATGAATCTACTATCGGATCTGGGCTGGAGGCCCAATACTTCAGTACCTTACTTTGTGATATGACGAAAGTCCTGCCACAGAAAAAAGGTAAATACAAAAGAACCACTCAATGTTGACAATGTATATCACCAACGGGCGCATTTTCACCATGTACACGCTACAATCATGTGTACCCAGAGTTGCAGTGGCTGACACAGACCACAGGGGTATGTGCACTGCTTGACAGACAGACAGACAGACACAAAGAGAGAGAAATACTGAGTGTGTAGGCGTATGGTGCGTGCGTGTGTGCGTGCCTGCGATCCACAGACTATAAGACACTCTGTACGCTACTCTTTTACTTCTGACGCAGTTTAGTATCCTGCTGAATGTGGGTATGTATGTATTATATGCGTGTGTATTCATTTATAAATGGACAAAAATCCAGAGATGCAGGCATTGTGTAATTTTGTTTTTTCTTTGCTAGGCAATAGCTGGGAGGAGCTATGGAATGAATCCAGAGGCATGAAATGGAAAGAGTGAGAGGAGAAACTCACTTCCCCCGTTGCCATGGCAACATAACTGATTTTCATTTCAACATCATCTCTGAAAGCGAGGATACAGAAATCTATACTGATCTGGCAGCAGCATAGGGAGAGGAATAGAAGAAGAAAGAGTAAAGAAAGAAGATGACCACACCACCTTGTGGCTGGATAAATAAATCATGCCCACAAGGCTAGCCTAAAGACTTGATTTAATCACAGCAAACTTGTCAAAGGCCATTCTTTTAGATATCCTTTGTTTTATTTTTTTCTTGTACTTTGAAATGTTTTACCATTATTAAATGTCTGCCCCATGAAGAACCTATTGTACTCCATCTCTAGAAAGAGAGATGGGACATCCCTCTTTCCAGATGGTTTGGGTTTTGAAGTTTGAAAATCTACAACGATCAAGTAGACTTGTGAGCACATCCAGATATTCAGTTTTGTGTTTTGAACTGAATATCAGTCTGGCCTTGGCTGGACAGCAATTGATTTCCAAATATGGGCACAGCTTTAAATTGGTCAAACAAATTCATGCTCTCTTCACTCTTGCGGAATTCGAAAAAGCACGTAAACCATATTCTCCTCTGAGAAAAGCTTTCCGCGCAGGTTTCTGTTCATCTTTTAACATCGTTCTTCATTCTATTTGGGACAAAACTGTTTTGATTGCTCTGCCGATTTCTGCACTTTCCTCAAGCACCACCATTGTCTTTTAAATTCGACAGAGCACTGATTGTTCCTATCATTTTTACATTTTTGGGAGAGGCTTTTAACGTGCTCTAGGCCAGACTGATCTGCAGAGAGAAACAAAATGAGAACTTGTGAGTTCAGGATGGGATCACGAGGGGAGGGAATCAGGGCTGTACAAATAAAATTGACTTGACACAGAATTGTTTTCATCCCAGGCAGTGGCATCCAAAGCGGGCCTGATACCGGTATCTGTGCCAGGTAAACAGCACACCCCAATTTGAGCAGCATGCCAACACATCTGCCCTGTCTCTACCAAACAACTGTGCTTAGCGGAGTACAAAAATGTTTAATAGTGTTTATTGACATTGATTTGCCCTCATCATGGCATTATGTATAATATGTGCACAATTGCCTAAATTCTGCATGCCAAACTTCTGTTGGCTAAAATAACCCTGTTGACTCATAACATACTAGCACTTAACAATATAGCAAAGATAAAGAACAAAACCATAAAATATTTGTCCTTCAAACTTATTTTGGACCTCCTCACGTCGCTGACCAGCTTAAAAATGCGTGGGGAATTTGCAGACGGATGAAGTTACTAAATATCTCCATTGAAAAAATAAATATATTTTTAGTAATTAATCGTGAATTTATTTTCCAATATTGGAAGACACGGATGTGTTTGAAACGCCCATTTCTCATGTGAAACATGGCAAAAAAAGGTTGCATTTGCCTAGGTTACGGTATATTTACGTTGATTTAGGATTTTAAAGTACGACTCAACTCTTTTAAATCCTTCCAATATGGCGCAGTATGGCAGACGAAAAATCCCATGATGCATTCTGATGTACAAGCCCTATAGTCTATAATGTAGTGTGGCTGACGGGACAGATTGGAATATGTTTAGGAAGCTTTTCTGTTGGCAGGTCATAAGCAAGATCTTCTCTATTTACTGACGTTTTCATTTGAAACTCATGTTAACTATGGTGCTGTACTAATTGTGTTCCAGGCGTCAGACTGTAAGATATTTCGCTGGTCAGACCAACATCATCATGGAGTGCAAAGATACAGAAGTTTGACTGATCTGGCAGCCACAAGAGGTAGAGGGATGGAATAAGAAAGAAATTAAGAATTCTTAAAAATACTGAGATATATTGCTTGAAATAATTGCACTAGCATCAACATTTTGACTTTATAAATTGTATTATTTTCACCAGTTCATTTACCGAGTTATTGGATTTGATTGGTACATGGAACAACACATATATTAAGAATATATGCGTGAATACACAGACATTATACACAAAAAATAGCTCACATTCCAATGAAGTCCTTAATCCCGCCATTTGACAGACCCCACTTCAGCTCATCGGACGTGTGGGTGGACTTCCAATTCATAAGCCTAACAAAACAAAGAATACTTTCACACAAAGCCCCCTGAATTAACTTAAACTCTCAACCAAGAGAATGTGTTGTGTAGAACAATAACACTACATATGCCCAATGTGTGTGTTGTATCAACCCTTTTAACCTCAGTCTATTTGATAGCCATGTGTTTGTTCATTCAAGTCCTTGTTCTACTGTTGGCAGAGGTAGTAGTCTTTGCTCAAGAGGGAACTTTTTGTACCCCCCTGGCCATCCACAACTTGTGTTAAAAAGGTTAGATAAGACATATTCCCCCCGGACCCCCCTACTCACATTTGGGTGAATGGTTGTATGTGCCGTCTAGTCCAATGTAAGGTGATAACCATAAAAAAAACTGTCCCCCAACTTAAAAATCCCCATTACAGTGGCCACCATTGGTTGATGCCTCAGTTTGGTTTATATCTCAGAAGCATACCCATCGGCCTAACCAGTTGACATTTTGCAATGCACATTCCTGCAAAGATTATCAACAACTGATTACAATTGAGAAAATGGGAAATGGGTGGTTGGTTGTGTTTCTTTGGGGGTGAGGGCCAGATCAGTGAATTAGATAAACCCTGGTCCTGTGTTTATTAAATAGTCTTAAAAACAGAATGACTAATGAACGTGGAAGTAAAGATTGTTATAACCACATCTATACAAACTCAACCTGTATTAAGAAATACTAAGCATGTACCCTGGAGCTAGAGTGCGGTTGTGGATGCGCAGGGGCATACAGTTTTGGATGTTACACATGGTGGTCTGTGGAGACTTTACCTGATACCTGCATCTCATGCCGCAGCTCCAATAACATGCCATGTAAGACACAGGAGGGGACCCTCGTGTTATATCGTTCTGTGGGCAAACGGTCTGTCGACGCAGTGACTTGTGTTCACAGTGTTGCCTTGTTGGTCTTTTGGGACCCAAACTAAATCTTAGCATGCACATTGAGGGCCTCTTTTTGTTTTCTTAACAGTGCCCACTCTACCCACCGTGCTTAGGGGGGGAGGGTAAATAGGCTACAGCATGACATGACAAGCGGTTCGTCGCACCAATAGGAAAAGGGATGATATTTGAAATAGGCCAATTGAAACAGTCATCTTCCGAGCTGCTCCTCTCACTCTCTACGGTGGGCGGTTCTTAACACAAAGGACCCACCCCAAGGCCGCGGGTTTGGTTGCACACAGGCTGCAGTTTCAGTTTGTTTTATTCACCATTTTGAGTAGCTGAAGGTAACATTTTTACAAAAATCGCGTGTGGAAGACAAATCGCTCCCGTAATTTTAGTTTTACGCACTAGCTCGGGCGTGGAGTTGTGCGCCTCCTCGCACCCCTCGGAGTTGCAGAGTGGAAATATTTTCGTTTGTAATTCCCTGGGCTTCTTTTCCCTTTCTTACATTCTTAACCTCCACAGTATTCCTGCAAAATGTCAAGACCAGTGAGGTACGTTCCGTGATATGTCGTCCGCTGTGACCACACGTTGTGCACGCACGCATTGCAGACTATACCGCCGTCTCTACCATGTTCTCATAATGAATTGTTTTTCATGAAAGATGTATGCAAATGTGTGCGTTTCTGACCATGCACGCTGATTCTAACATGGACCCCAGCAATGTGGAATGATCGCCATGTCTCGTAGAAGTATCTGTTGCCCGCGCAGTGGCGTGAAATCTGTATCACGCCAAGAACCCAGAGCCGTGTTGTGCATTGTCTTATATCTTAGCGATATAAGAAAGGCGCTGTGATTCAAATGTGGTTAACTGGTTTTATTATACGGCTCAATCATGCTAGGCCTGGTATTTTTCTGTGCCAGAAGACTATACTAAGAATACGAATATGGCTCCCCATTCATCCACGGAAGGCTCAAAATTGCTAATAAAAAACAGGAATGGAGGTAGGTCATCGGCCTCTGGTTTTGATCTGGTTAGCACCCGGAATGGAATGTGTGTGTCAACATATAGTAAATAAATTACAGGGCGAATTTATGAATATGGTAATGGAGTCTGCAATAGACCGCTTGTTTTTCAAATGGCGATACTATAGTAAAAGGGAAGAGGTCGGCTACATTTTCACCGTTGGCAATAAATTAACCCTGCTGAGTGATGTCAGAGGTAGGCGGAGAACTCCACAGAGTCACCACACCCCCCCCCATTTTCGCGTTGCTCCGATTGAACGCAGAGATCCACTAAAACCACCATCCCCCTTCTTAATAATTAACAGAAACATTATATATGTTATCGCTTATACAAGTTGTGTTGGAGCATGGCGACTCCGTCTACAAACAATCGTTTATTTTTCGCGATCGTGACATGGCAACAAAGTCTCAGTTCAGACGACCCTCGCCCCTCCCCTCTGGTTCCTCCAGGTATTGCGCGGGTCCCAGTTTCTCGGTATTCCATTCAGTTCCGCATCAAACGAGCTACTTGTTTAAGCACACATCCCTTTGTACAATTTTATATATATCTGCGTGCATCACCCAAATATTTGTCTGAGTGTTCGGATGCACAGCGTATCCTAAGGAAATGAACCGTCCACCGAGCCGTTAAACGCCCTTTTTTTTGCTTATGCCCATGTGCATGCGGCGTTCAGTGTGTTTTTTGCACATGCTCTTGTAATCATAGCCCTTGTAAAAAAGCTTTATGGCCCCCTCTACACAACCTTGTGAGGGTCTTGAGATAATTGCTATCGCAGACAATGCTCTTGGAATGTAGCTGCTGATGCTACAGACACATGAAGACGCAACTGGATTTGGTTTCTCTACTTCCCCTGCTGAACATGGTTGCCCTGCCAATTTCACATGGACAGCTAGTCATGGATTCAGTGCTACACTCAAACGCATGCTATCTCTCGCTGGCTTTGGTTAGGTGTTGGTTTCTGCCGAACACCAGGTCATGTGGTCGGCGGTTTGTCACCTGAAGCTCGGCTCAAACACTCTACGAAATGAGTTTTGGAAACTGGAGATGAGCAACCGAGTGAACACCACTAGTCCGATGGACTGGATCGGTTGGGGGCTCTTTCTGAAAGAAACACACCAGTATAGATACTGGTTTGATACAAATAGATAAAATATAATAAAATGATTCCCGTTTTTGGTTGTACAACCAAGTTGCTCTAGTAGTAGTCATTGTGACCTTGTCGAATGTGAACTTTCTCCACAGGAACAGGAAAGTGGTGAACTACTCACAGTTCAACGAGTCCGATGCAGGTAAGACATCTGAACGCTGGGGCATATATGATGACCACTAGGCATTAGCCATTGACTACTGCATGGGAGAATCATGATAAGTGTAGTGTGTCTACCTACTAATAACTTATTTGACCTTGTGCATACCCTGCAGAGGAGGACTATGGAGGGGACAAGCCCAAGAAGGTGCGCGCTCCACCTCGCGAGCCCAAGCACAAGCGCTCAAAGAACTCGCAGGATGACAGGTAAGTGTCCCAATTATTGGTGGTGACACACCCTGATTTTAGACAGAAGAATAGACAGAAAATTTAATAACACTACTTGATAGACTAGGGACATTTCGATTGGGAATGATTTTATAGGGGACATTTTTATCCAGATTTTATCAATCTTTTTTATTCTTTTGAAACCATTAAACCTTTTACTGTAATTTAGAGAAACAGTAGGACCACAACAAATGTACTTAATTAAAGGGAAATAACGCGTATGAAGATGTAAATGCATATTAAAAAACAGCAGTGCCTCCACAGTTAATAGATCTTGGGGGATGCAAAGTGGAGTGGAGCTAAATATGTGAAGTTGCGCTTTTGTCCTCAGTTCACACCTTCAACCAGCATTGGTCGTGGCAATTTAAGAGAAATGCTTCTGAAATCTGTCCCTTTAGGGCAAGATTTTAAAATGGATGCTTAATCTATGTGTGTTTGGCTCGATTACTTTTGCAGCGAAGAGTCTGACGACAAGCTCTCCAAATCCAAAAACGATTCCGCAGGTAAGCTATCAGCAAATGGCCTTACGCCCAGGTGTTTGTGCCTTCTGCAGCCATGATCTGCGGCCCATGGAACCCATGCATGACACTGTATTATGTGTTCCTGTTTCGGTCCAGACGACTTTGGCAGCGAGGAGGAGGACGAATTTGGAGAGGAGGGGGAAGACGGGGGAAGCGACTATGAGGCAAAGCGAGGGAAAAAGGGAAAGAAGGCCAAGCCCGAGAAACCCGCCAAGAGGACACCGAAGAGGAAACGGCCTGCAGGTAGAGTCAACATCCGCCCTTCGTTACTGTGTGTAGGGATGCACCCATGCCGTAGGAATACCTGGTGGTGCTCACTTTTGGGGACTTCCCGAAACGAAGTAGTTCTGATACAAGTTATTTTAATAGCAATGACATTTTCAGATACCACAATAGTGAGTGCTGATTTGGAAGAATTGTTCGACATTTAAAATATAACACAACACTGTATTTTTGACTTTGTTAAACGTAATTTCGTAATTAAAGTAACCTTGTGTGAACTACGAAAGCAGGCTTGAACAAAAATCGACTTAATCATGGCCCCGCACAGTTCATACAGCCAATTGTCGTGTGTAGCACAAATTTTGAAGCTCTGGAAAGTGAGAGCACGAAACTGCCCATGTACAGCAACGGAATGACAAAACGGTGACTATAAATGCCGTGGCCCTGTGTGGACTACCTGCGCACTTCACGAACGGCACACAATATTGACTGACTCCGTGTTACGTTATTGGTTTGGGTATCTGCACATTTTTAATAGTCTTTGAGCACAGTATTGCTGCTTTAGTAGCTGTCCAGTTAGCTCGACATATACTGTTTGTATATGCCATGAACTATATACCATTGTTCACAATGATACTGCAACATACAAGGCAAATTGCATTACATTTTCTTGTCGGTACATGCCATGGTCTCCAATAGAATAGAGTATGAAAATGGAACTTACCTCCATCATTATATACAGTGATTTGAGAATTGGTGAAAAGGTCAATTAAAAACGTTGTTTGGCCTTGTTGCTGCCTTTGGGGCTTCCATCCCATAAGCATTACCAAGGCACCATTCTGAAAATTATTTGGCAGAAAAGAAAGCCTCAACCCTCTGATCCCACACCAGCCGCCTCCCACAATCGACATTTACATTTAGTCTTTTAGCAGATACTTTTATCCAAAGTGACGTAGAAAATTGGAGCAGCTACAAAAGGTTATAGTGTTGCACAACTTTGTAAATCAAACAGTGTAGCCATTGCAACAATCAGAAATACGAGGCAAATGTATTTTTTTTATTGTGTGTGTATGTGTGTAGATGACAGCGACGAAGACCGCGAGGTGAGCCGCAAGGTGCGCACGGTGCGCCAGGCAGCGACCAAGGCCGTGTCCAAACAGAGGGAGATCCTGCTGGGGGACGCTGGCAGCGAGGACGAGGAGCAGGAGGACCAGGAGGAGGCCTACAATGACCGTACGTCCTGCAGAGACACTGCAAACAGTGAGCCGCACGGTTCATGTGGCCATTTGATGCAAGTCAAATGTTGAAGCACAGCGGGGAGAGTGCGCACACTGTGTGGCCACAATGTTAGGGCAAAACCGCGACTGTAAATGCCATTGCCGTCTGTCCGCGCACAAACTGCATCAGGCTGAAATTCGCTAGAAATTGAGAACCACTGGTCTAGACTTAAGGAGCAGTTTGTAGGATTTAGTGCCATCTAGCGGGTTATATACCCCACCCCCCTTACCTCTCCCTTTCCAACAACGTCGGAGAAGCTACGGGGTCTAAAGGTGCCAGTAGGTTTTCCAAAATTATGTCATCGTCTACGACAGCATTGAGTAGCCGTTTCTAAGTTATTATGTCCATATATATATATCTCTCATAACCCATCCCTTACACACTAAATGTGCGCAGCCAATGAGTCTGGCAGCGACGAGGACTTCATGGTGGAGGACGACGACGACAGCGACTACGGCCGTTCCAAGAAGAGGAGCAAGAAGGTGAGCCGACGAGGCCGGCCAGAGAAGAAGGAGAAGAAGTCCCCCAAGCCACGACTAAAGGCCACCGGTACGTTGTTGTTGTTGTTGTTTTGTCTGCAAAATCGCTATCCTGGGCCATTGCCACCTCTTGCTTCTGATTGAATATTTCTAAATATCTAGGTACTCTACTTTGATACTGTACTTCGACATTTTCCCTCACCCTGTTCTCGGCACAATTGCACACCTCAAGATTAATCCCAGTGG
>OMKX01001558.1:0-12213 GCA_900302425.1 Brosme brosme
CCGCCGACAAACGCTCGGCCCCGGCCCGGTCGGGGCGCCGCCTCCGAGCGCTGCTCCAGCCACAGATCCCCGTCCTCGTAACAACCGCTGCCGCCGGGGTGGCGCGGCGGCGCGGGGATGGGCGCCATGCGGTTGGGCAGGGCGGAGCCCATCGCGTGCCGAGCCCTCCTCTGGAGGCGGTTGCTGCTGCTGCCGCCCGACATGGAGGAGGTGCACCCTGTGGAGATGGTGGCGTTGCCGCTGTCCAAGGAGCCGGTGTCGCCCAGGCCCAGCTCCTTGGTCCTGGCCAGCAGGCTCTGGGTCATGAAGGGGTGGCCCAGCACGGTGGACAGGCTGGGCCTCTGCGCCGGGTCCCTCTGGAGCAGCTGGCGGATGAGGTCCTGGGCCTCTGGCGTCACGTGGCAGGGCATGCGGTACTCCCCGAGCACCACCTTGCTGAGCGTGTGCTTGACGGTGTCCGTGTCGAAGGGAGGGCGGCCCGTGAGGAAGGCGTAGAACATGCAGCCCAGCGACCACACGTCACACTCCAGCCCGTGGGCGCTGCGGGTGGCCACCTCGGGGGAGATGTAGTTGGGCGTCCCGCACATGGTGAAGTGCTTCTCCGTGGGGAGCTTGAGCTGGGTGGCCAGGCCGAAGTCGGCGATCTTAACGTTCATGCTGCTGGTCAGCAGCAGGTTGGACATGGTGAGGTCCCGGTGCATGATGCCGTGCGTGTGCAGGTACAGCATCCCCTTCACGATCTGATGCATGAAGTGCCGCGCTGTGAAAGCAAAGCAACAAGGCCTCCTCAACGACAGGGTGGTGACGGGTGCATGGCGGTGCGATTCCCATGTCAACTCAATAACCGTTGGTTACTCAATTTTAAACTCAAATCTCAACTGACCTTCCTCCTCAGAGAACGGTGCCTTCCTGTCTTTGAGATAGCGGCCCATTTCTCCGTTGTGACACATCTCCAACACCAAGTACACATAGTTGCTGTCCTCAAAGTAGTTGTAGAGCTTTAAAAGCAAAGAGACACAGTGTTAGAAATGCTTTCCTCGGGGGACGACTGAAGAGCCCCCTGAAGCTGCCACCATCAGCGGATGACGGAAGGCAGTTATTTAAAAAATGAATAATAAATGCATTGCTATGGTTCTTATCATTGAGACATTAATGCAAAATACAACTGGGGCGAGTTGTTAACTAACGGCTGAAGCAGACAATACACGTTATATCTTTGCAGTAGATAATAATGATACATGAGCAGGAAATGTACGTTACACGGGTAATTATACCTCAAGGATTGATGGGTTCTTCAAGCGAGAGTGAATCTCAACCTCGTTGGTTACACGCTGCACCATACTAGCTTTCTGCATGGCCTTCTTGTCAATCTGCAGAAAGGGACAATGACGATAATTATACACCCTGCAGATGTGGGCGTGGCTGATGAATCGGACCGTAATAGACCTGGCACACCTTGAACTGCCAATCTGTTGTACCATAAGTGGACAGTGAGAATTTCTGTTGGTTTATTCTATGGGGAAACCAACGTAACGCCTAATCCTAAGAGCGATATTACCGCAGGAGCACTGTGACTGAGCCACAAGGTGATGCTATACTGCTGCGGAAAAGCAACAGATAATCCATCTAGGTAGCAGTTACGTCAGTGTAATAAACATTTAAACACATTTGTGTGCAACAGATTACTTTTGCCATTTTTAAGACGATTGACGATCCATTGATGGGAAACAACACATACTATTTTAATACATAATTTCTTACCATTTTGATTGCAACATCCACACCAGTGTTTATCGACTTGGCCCGATAAACACATGCAAACGAGCCCTTGCCAAGAAGGGTGAGGACCTTAAAATCCTGAATAAAACAATAACAAAGCATCTGTAAGCAACAGCATCTCAGCAATACAATTTGATTATCATGGCATAATGCATATATCATTCATCGTGACAGATACACAATTCATCTTTATATCTAATCATCAGGAAGATACATCAACAAGCACAATACCTCAATTCCCTGTTCCTGTGCGTAAGATAAAATCCCTTCTTCATGTTGACTAACCAAGCAATCAGTAGGGAGGTTATGGATGTAATAATAAACGATTTCGTCCATAAATGTCCCTCTGAGTCGTGACATGTCGTCCACCCGGCGTTTGCGTTGTACATGGACGCGTGTGGTTGTCAACACACACACAAAATCCTCCCACAATACCGTTAACAGCCAAACAAGCCATCTCCACCTGACGCTGTCATATGGCCAACGAAGACCCAGCAATTATCCCGGGGTTCGTCCCGCTAATGAGGGTCTGATCCCGTCTCCTAGCAGCCGTCTCCTAGCAGCCCGCTCCCCAGAGGCTCCAGACAGAGGCTTCATACGGTAGAGCCGAGAGCTGATGCCACAAGCTTTCCGCCTTAACTTAACCAAATGCTGCACTTTATTTTCGCCTGACAATGCTACACAATGTTTGGGCTTATTTTAAAATGTTAAATCCCGTTTTACTGGCGACCCGCGCTCTGCTAGTCGGCTAACGTTAGCACGTTATACCTTACCTCGATTTTATCGCCGATTGAAACGCTCATCTTGAAAGAAGTTTTCTTTATCGACGCATGCAGTTAAACAGATGTTCTGCATGCGTCGATATATGTGACATGAGATCCTAAAATCTTGGTCGGTGACGTTATAACTTTGTTCCCCTCCAAAATGTTTCCATTCCGTCCATTTTCAAAATATCCGCCCGTTACTCTAGCGCCGACGTCACGGCCTACGTCAGACGAAAACAAAACGTGCCACGCCCACAGCGACACCCAGCGATTATTGTGTTTATTCACATTCACATCACCAATATCAACCAAAATAAGGACTGGAGAAATCTCAAATTAAATTAATTTATTGTCTTACAGGCATTTGCATTTATTTGTCGACTTTAAATCTCATGACTTCAGTGTTATGGAAAATGGTAAACAGAGGAAAACCTGCAGCCAACAATTACTGAAAAGATTGAGTGCAACAAGCTCGTTTACACGAGGGATGTGTTGTCTATATTCACACACTGGACCCCCATTCACTTACTGAAATGCTATTTACATTTTCTAACAACTTAGTGTTAAGATTAAAGGAAATAAATGAATAATAAATACAATTGTTTATATAATGTAGTATTGCATATGTACTAATCAATAAATCAGCCATAGCAATGACCAGAGAGCACTAACTCACAACCTTCTAGACAGACGGTTGTGAGTGGAATGGCTGCAGCTACGTGAGATGGAATCAGATGCAAACACAAAACGTTACCTAGCTCTGGGCTAAGGAGTTAACGGTTTCACCTCAGAATCAGTGTTAAATCTACTGCATGAGCATCCTGTCATTTAGGGTTCAATCTTTTAGAAAGTGAAAGCACATCATTGTCACAAAGAAGATTGAAATAAAATGTCTTCCCCAAAATGAAACGAGCCCAACAGGGCGCCACTGAAAACAAGAGACCCTGCTGAGAGGCTGGTAAACATGGAGAGATGGTCCCGCTGATTCTGCTTGAATGGTCGATGTTGGTCAAAAGGGGAGGGGGGCGCAAGACTTTGGTTCGACGCTGGACCGAGGGGCGCTCAGTCCACTTCCATCTTTCCTGAGGCGGACTTGGTCTGTGGGCCCCCCATGGCTTCCCCTTTGCCCCCTTCTCCTTGCTGGCCAGTGGGGCCGTTAGGGGCCTGGCTGCCATCATCAGTCTCCTCCGACACCTCCTCCAGTTTGGGCCTCGGCCTGTTGATCACTGGATAACAAACGTCCTCCAGTTCCTGGTGACATGGTGGGCTTGTATTGTTACCATGGCTTGGTCAGTGTTAACTATTCAAAATATCTGAATTGGATTGATTGGATGTTGCAATCAAAATGGTGAGAAATTATTTACTAAAATAGTATGTGTTGTTTCCCATCAATGCAGCGTCTTAAGAATGGCAAAAGTAATCGGTTGCACACAAACCTGTATTTTGGCTATGATGTCTGCTACTTTGACGACGGCGTCCTGAGTGATGGGGATTTTGCTCTGGGCATTCATCTTGCAGTTCATCCACACCATGCCTTCTGTCCCGCACTTCTCCACAGCGCCCATCTCCTCCACATGCAGATGCATGTAGCGCTCGTCCTAGGATGGGGAAAGAGGGGCTCTTATATTTACTGAGGGCCCTGGATTTCATCAGCTACATTGTCTGATGTGAATTCATCAAATATCTCTCAATAGGGTTTACACATATATCATTTAACAGATTACATAGAATTTGATATGTTTTCATCAGTATGAATTCATTCCCCTAATAAGCTTGTTACTATTATTAGTTATTCAATTCAAGGGCACCTTAAATCTCTGTCCTCCAGTCATTTGTAATATCATTCATTGCACATGCTTTTGTAGAATAGGCATATTACGACCTCTATGTTTCCAATGGTTCTTACCTTCTGTTTAAAGCATTCAACGGCTTTCATGTAAAGCTGCAGTTTCTTGCCCAGCTCCTCAAAAGCCCTCGGTCTGTCTTCACTCTCTCTGTGTCTGTCTTCGATAGGCTGACCAAATCTCTGAACAGAAAAACATGAATAGGACAATATATACGTTTTCTCTTAGTTCACTGATGCTATCTTTGGATGCCTAAAGCTAGCTTCATTTTGTCCTGGCCTTGAATGCAGCACAATAATGCAATACGGTTATTTCTGTCAGCAATAACCAAAGCTGAAATTGGCCCGTATTCAGACCTTGAGTGCATCCAGTTTGTCTACGTAGATCTGTTTGGGCTGATCTTCTCCTTCTTCGTACAACCAGGTCTCTGTGTCCTCCAGCATTAGCGTCAGCTGGCTGCTGTCCTATGGTTGAGAACCAGCGACAGAAACACTGAAGAATACCCCAGCAAAACATCGTCTAATACTGTCAGTACTTTCAGTCACGTAAAGGGACGTTCAGAAAACCGAAGCACGGGGTTAAAGATGAGGATGGCACATTATTTCAGAAGCATCTTTTGTCATATTTGTTGAAATTCTTTTATCTCGGCAGAAATCAATAAATTAAATGATCTGACAAAAGAAATCAGTGGCTTGTGTTTTTGGGGAGTGGCTTTGGAGGGAGGCCTGAAGGAAGGAGGGGGGTCTTATTGGTCGGGTACTTTCAAAATGTAGCTTACTCTGTCTGGTTTCTCCAAATTGCCTTGCTTACGTTTAAACAACAACCAGCAGCCATTACCTCTTCTGTGATGTACTTCTCATAGACTCCACAGAGCTTGTTCCTCAGGTCGTAGAGATATTCCTCCACGGCGTTCTTTGCGTCGTTGCGCTCTTTCTCCAGCTTGTCCTGGCCAATCATCTGGCCCTGAAAGATGGTGAGAAGAATTAGGGTGGACCTTCCTGATGACCCAAACCAACAACTGCCATTTGAGGTCTTTATATACCCTTGCTATGCCTTGTGATTTTCATTAATTACAGATTAATTGTCAATATTCAACACTAACAGCATGAATTTGATACCTGATTATCTATCATTTGATCACCAGCAGGAAATGATACTCCGTTTTTATTTGATCCTTCTCCAAGGAGACCTGGACCCTTTGCTACACATTGTTAATATGGATTATCAGGCTACATGAACCCCAGCAAGGTTGAAGAAGATACTACACGCCTTTCACCCACACACACAGCACTCTACCAGCTCTCTGGCAACCAGCCATTACAACACATGGTCATGAATCATGGCCTTTCTGAAGGCTTCTACGAGGGAACTGACCTCGTACTCCACGAAGTCGTTCAGGATGTCCTTGTTCACCTGCCGGATTGTGTTGGTGATGATGGGCAGATCAATGCTCTTCACCTTGGATTTCGGCCGACTGCCCCCTGCTGTGGGGTCCTGCTTGTCACCAGGGCCTCCCTCCTGCACCGGGACCCCAGCCAAGAACCACTTCAGTCACAACCAACACAGTGCACGCTCTCGAGACAACACACAGTGGAATGACCTGCATCTATTCAGGTTTTATATATTTTTAGTTTCTGGTGACCTTGCTGCATGAACTGGCCTCCTCAGTCTGCTGGTCCGCTTGGCTCGGGCCTTCCTGGTCCACCTGCATTTTAGTCTGAAATACAAATCCCCAGAGTCAATGTCATGTCACTGTAAAGGATGTTTACCTCTGTTACAGGTTTAGGATAAAAATTCCAGAATGCTAATCAGGATAGCAAGTTAAAGTCAGCAGATTTAACAATCCCATTAGCAAACACAATCCTAGACAGCAGCTTTCTACTTGATCACACTACCGCTAATATGGGAGCTCTGTAATACGAGTCCAAACTAAATTGGTCTGATTCTCAGAAGAAGAGTGTTGAGGGTTAGCTATTCTATTAGATGTATGGATGGTGAATAGATGGATTATTAACCCAGGTGAGCTCAGTGCCTCAAGGCCCTCACCTGGTCCTCAGCTCTCCCTTCGTTCTGCACCAGGGGTTCTGTGTCCATCTGCACCTCCTCTCCTCCTTCTCCCTTCTGCTTCTCTATCAAGGAGGCGCCGGACACGGCGAAGATGCCGTGGACGTTCACGCGCACTTTGACCTTGACTTTGGAGCTGTCGCCGTCGGCCTGGGGAACCACGTTCTGCACAGAGAAGCAGCCTGGGGGACAGAGAGACATGGACAGTGAGTGCTACGCTTCATGGAAACACTGGATTTCTTACTAATCATTCAGCTATTGTGAAGAGTTATAATTATATATAGATTGAACCGGCATTCAATAAGAATTAAGTGGCTGTTGAAACTCATTTAGGAATCAAATGGGTGAAAAATAGGGTTAGAGCAGCTGGTGAATTAACGTTCAAATGTGCCCCTCAGGACGCACATCTGCACAGAGATGCACTCAGATGTACTCTCGACAAAACCACATGTGCACCCACAGAGAAGTTTTCCTGGGTGTCTAACTCATTGGACAGACACTACATGAGTTTGGCTCCATGCTTTATTCTGACTCAGCCCACTAGAGACCACTACAGGGAGGACCTAACCCTCAAGGAACACAGACTCAACCAACAGAGTATTGATTATTCGGTAGTCTTCTGTGGTGGGGGGTAATAGAGTCTTTAAGTCCATTCATTAGTGATGCTGCTGCTAACGAGGCCCCATGGAGGGGACACAGAGGGTCGGTCAACGCACCTATCCTGTGGTCGGGGTAGGGCAGCTCTTTGGGGGTGCTGTAGAAGGCCTCCAGGTCGAAGGGCTCCTTTTTGTGGAAGGTGATGACTTTGGAGAAAGGAGCGGCATGGTTCTTCCCGAACACCTCGCACTCCCTGAAACACGAAGCCATCACACGTCAGGTTTGGAAAAATACAAAAAGGACGGGTTTCCAAGTAGTTTTTGTTTTACCAAATGACTTATATTACATTGTTTAATCAGAAAAAGTAGTGAAATTGTCCTTGCCCAATGCCATCATCTGTAGAGGACTTCCAGCGCAGCGTGATGGGAAAGGGAACCACATCGGTGATGCAGAACTCACGCACCTTGAATGCTGGGGACAGAATCGCACACTACACACATTCAACGCACACACACACACAGGTAATGTAGGGAGCTCTCCAAAGGCAGCATGTACAGCCATATCAATAACCCTAACAGAATAACACTAATACTTCAACTATGCCATCTAATAATAGTTTATAATACCATAAGACACCATACAACAGGGGATAACGTGTGTCGGCATATAGATGTACCTGCAGTGCACAACCCCTGGCTACAGCCTCGTCTGCGTTGAGTGTGGTGCTGATGTCCTTGCCGAAGAACTTGATGATTCTTTCCTTAACGGATGGAATTCTGGTGGCCCCGCCCACCAGCTCCACCGCATAGATGTCATCCCGGCTCAGTTCTGCAACCAAACCGGCCCACAGATGAAACGATTTCTGGGATTTTAAGTTGTTAACACAATCGTTTAGTTTCATCTATTTTGTAAATTAAAAAAATTATGGACATACTTGTTTGTTCAAGGACTGATTTCAACGGCGCCTCCACTCTGGTCAGATTATGAGCACAAAATTCTTCAAATTGGATCCTGAAATTCAAAATGAGAAAGATTTTGATTCATCATGTGATCCGCGATTACTTGGCAAAACAATAAAATAAAAACCTGCTTCTCAATTGGAAGTGGAAGTGCACCTGTTCATCTTGCCGGTGACGTCGATGTCGTTCATGAAGCACTCGATGTTCAGAGGCAGGTCCGAGGAGTTGGCGCTCATCAGCTTCTTCAGCTTCTCACACTCCTGGTGCAGCCGGAGCACCGCCCTGGGGTTCTCCTTCACGTTCAGCTTGTACCGGCCCTTAAAGTCCTCACAGAAGTAGTCCACCAGAACCTCGTCAAAGTTGCGGCCGCCCAGGTGAGGGTCAAATGCGGTGGCCAACACCTGGAAAAGAAAGGTTTGTTTGTGTTGTTTTACAGATGTTTTAATGATACGATGGAGCGAAAGGAAAGAGGATCTTACGAATTGAACACTTCGATTGCTCACCTTGAGTTTGCCTTTGTTGAACGCAGTGATGGAGACTTGGTATGAGGAGTGACCTAAGTCCACGAACACCACGTTCCTGGGTTTCTCCTCTGCAGAGGGTAAGTCCTGTTTGTAGATCCCATAGGCCAAAGCCACTGTAACCCCCCGCCAGAAAGAGCATCACTTTAACATACACTTAAACATACATCAACTTTTCTCTTTAGAAGTCTGATCTCTGAACATGATCATTTGTGCTGACTTTATATAATGGCATTGACCATCCATACAAAAATGTAATGAATGACAGACAAGAGTCAGTCTCTTTCCATTGGCTGATACTTAATGACTTT
Source organism: Brosme brosme (assembly GCA_900302425.1). Classification (NCBI taxonomy): domain Eukaryota; kingdom Metazoa; phylum Chordata; class Actinopteri; order Gadiformes; family Lotidae; genus Brosme; species Brosme brosme. The sequence goes on from OMKX01001558.1 coordinate 8,840, forward strand.
CAACGCCCACCTGCAGTGGTGTCGTTAATTAGCCGCAGACAGTTGAGCCCTGCGATCTGAGAGGCATCGAACACGGACCGTCTCTCAGCATCAGTGAAGAAACTTGGGACCTGTATGAGAGATGTGGGACACCCATCAATGTCTTCCATTATCTGACCTGGTTAAGTACGATTTGAATGGTGGTAGTGGAATTGTTGTCGCCACTCACCGATATGACGCAGTCCACCACGGGCTTCTTCAGGGCGGCCTCCGAGGTCTCCTTCAGCTTGGTCAGCAGCATGGCGGTGATCTGCTCCACTGTGAACACTTTGTCCTCATCCAAATAACGGACCTGGAGCGAGGCCAACGACTGATGTTATACTTTTTCAAACATAGATATTTAGGACTAAACCTAATTTGATTGCAATTCAAACCAAATCAAAGGTGTTCTGTAAATGTAATGTTTAAAGTTATAAAGTTTTGAGACTTGTTTACTTCTGACAGGGTCTTACCTTGATTCCAGTGTTGCCATTGGCCAGTTTATGCAGGCTGTAAGGCAGTTTGGGTTTCTCCCCCTGAACGAACGGGTCGTCGAACGCTCTGCCGTGGAACTTCTTGAAACCATGGACTGTGTTTTTGAAATTCGTTATGATCTGAAAAACGGATAAGCAATTATTGTCTATTTTAACAACGGTCCTTTAATAGTTCTACATGGATTATATAAGGAATATATGCTTGTCAGGCATTTGATCCAGAACATTATTATAACATCCAACAGTTTGAATGTTAACTTGTATTAACATTATTTATCTGTTCAGCGAAACTGAACAGGCATAGCTGATCTTACTTGACTTTTTGCTGCATTTCCAATGATGCGGTTTTTGGAGGCCAGGGACACATATGCTCTTGTGGAGGAAAGGAATACATCAATCAACATAATCATATAATAGAATTAATAATGAATAGAATAAACATAGTTACAAAAAAAGAAAAACAATGCATGTCGTAGTAGAATGATCTAAATTATTATGATTGAGATTGGATGGATGAGATTTCACCAGGGAGTCTTGGAAGATTGTTAAGTAGGCCAGTGAGTCAAAATACTTTCCCTTCAAAGTAAAGAATATTCCTCGCTTCTCGACCCTACTTAATACTTTATGAAGCGCCATAACGGTAGTTCAACACTAGTCTTCGTCAAGGGATTCATTTCATGACTTGGCTGACAGGTCCTCCATCTGTCTTATCCCATCTCTTAGAACAATCCCCTTTGGTTTGACTCAGGAATAATACAAACACGAGGCTACTTCCACTTCCACTATCCTCAGCTAAGGGAGTATTGCACATTTCCACAGTAAACCAAATACAAATTATTTCATTATAAAATATACGTTTATTATATTATAAAAAATACTTATAGTTTGACAATTTAATAAATGGATGGTTTTTTTCAAAGCAGTTGATCATTTGTGATTTTATTAATAATATAGTTGATGGTTGTCAGTTTATATCCACTAAGGATTATAAGCATATGTTCCTCTGTATTCTCATGTATTGGTCTGTCAATATTTGACCAGGGTATAATGTCTGGAGGGAACGGTCCACCAGCCTCTCTTCAGTTGTCCACTTGACAATTGAACTGCGCAGTATTAAAACGCGCCCTGGTAGACAAATTCACCTGTCAGTCTGTGGGCTGCTGCACTCTGCAGCTCCACCGAACCAGAGGGCATCTCAACGCCTTCTGTGACCCATGGTCTTACTACTGTGTCATACTTAAAGCATAACCTATACTTGTACTCAGAACCATGTGGCACTTTGACGTAGAGAGCCGACATACAATTGAAATACTGAAATAAAGCAACTAAAAAACGAAGCACTAATCGTGTCACCTGTATATAAATGATCCTGCCTTTAGTACGTTACTAAACTCCACCGGAGAATGCCCTCTAATGGCATTATTTCCGTCTCTATAGGTGATGTCAATGTTATATAGGTGATGTCAATGTTATACTCACGGCGTGCATCTGTCACTGTAGTCATTGGCGATGGTTTCAATACCACCGCTCCTCGCCACCGCGATGTGACAGTTCTGGTACCCAACATCAATGCCGACCACTGACATAATGGGGGCTCTTTAACTCAGTTAACTCCCTGACGACAGCACCTGACACAATATATATATATACACGCTACCAAAGTATTTTCGACGGTCAATCTATATCGACTGAAGGGCTGTCTTAGTCCAGATAATAACTGGCAGCTAGCTAACAGCGGGCTAACTGAACTACGAGCGGTTATGTAAGAGCCGCCGTTATTAGCAAACTCATTCAATCTAATCCCAGTAGGCGATGATGTCCAGAACAATCTTCCGCTCCTGGCAGTCTCAAACCGGCAGCCCTAACAGACATGCGCAATTGCAAAAGATGCGTTTAAGGTACGCCCCTAGTCCTTTGTAATTGGCCATGTCGCAGTCGGCTCGCACCAAAGACTGCTTGATTGGTAGGACGGTCGATCTATCAGAGAACCGTCTAGAACCTCCAGAAGCCCCCAGGAGACCCATGAACAAGATACACTACTAGAGGGGCCGTTTGTTGTCCTGGTTTAGGGGTGGGGGGCATTTCTCCCAATATAATACATGTATGACGGTGTAAATTATCATAACAATAGTGCGTTAATGAACCAATAATAACACATTGCTTTGCTATCCTGATTTAGAGATGGAGTGAATTCCTCCTAATATAATAATTGATCAGAATCCAAATCTGAATTGAAGTAAGTGATTTGTCTTGGTGTTTGGTGCATACAAATAATAAACATAGTAAAGAAAGATTATTATAAAATAGAAAGAAAGAAAGTATACCAATATAAAATAGATACATTTACCATAATATCCTAATAAAAGCTGTACAGTTTGTGCAGGAATGAGCAAAATATGGACCATGGAATTTACAGATGTTCACAGTCTGGAGCAGGGGTCACCAACACAGTGCCCGCGGGCACCAGGGTGCCCGCAAGGACCATATGAGGCGCCCGCAGGCCTGTTCTAAAAATAGCACAACTCACCAGTAAGCTGCGTTTAAAAATGGTTTTAAGTCATTGTTGATAATTATTGTGAGAAATCATTAACATCATCAGTGTCTTCACATAGATGAGTATCATTAATCATTAATAATAATATATAACTAAAGGCAAACTGAGCAAATTTGTTATTTCAGAAGAGTGTATCAAACTGGGTGCCCTTCGTATGACTCAGTACCCATGAAGTAGCTCTCAGGTTCAAAAAGGTTGGTGACCCCTGCCCTAAGCTGTGCTTAAAGACATACAAGGGACAAGTTATCGGCTGGCAATAGGATATCATACAATTGATAGAGAATCTGCCTGCCTGCTGATAGCACCAC
>OMKX01001562.1:1626-13240 GCA_900302425.1 Brosme brosme
ATCAATGCTAGCGGAATATCGTTTCCATATTATTGAAGGTACAAGTGTGTAGATTTGTTTAATGGTTTGAAAGAAGATAAACGGTTGAAAATTGATTTAGTTACGTCTTAAACAGTTGAAGTAGCCTACCAGAGAAAATTTTAACGCATATATCGATATAAACGATATTGTCAAATCTTGTATCCCCTTGGAAATTATATCGATATATCTTACATAGCCGATATATCCTGCAGCCCTACATACAATTATTTAAATCGCATGATTGTCCATAGTTCATCACGATTAATTGCAAATATTATATCAACATTTTTGTATCTGTTCAAAGGTACCGTAAAGGGCATTTTTAAAGATTTAATGCTCTTATCAACATGGGAGTGGACAAAATATGCTTGCTTTATGCATGTTGTATAATTGTTTTTGAACATCAAGTAAGAACAAAAACACAATGTGTGTCTGACCTTTTTTCCAGCATTAACATTAAGCAACAGACTGAAACAGTCCATTGACCCACACAGGTCAAGCATTTACCAATAAGCTCAGTCACAACTCATGGCAATTAAAATGATGATTAGAAAGACGCTTGATGATTTAAAGACCCGCTGCCTCAGAGCCCGCTGCTACCCACATCATTTTTATTATTTCCAAAAAAGCTCACAAATGTCATTCAGTTTGATAACTCCAGCCCATGCATCTGTTAATCAACAGTAGCATATACTTTTCATTCATAATTGATTGGGATTATTTAAGGTTTATCCGTGTGTTTTGCACACACAAAAACAAGTTCATCAATGCATTAATGGGACAAATAAATTGAGCCAAAACGACAATTAGAATATTAAACAACATAAATAACCAGTTTGCAAAGGCAGCGTCTCCAGTTTCAAGTCTCCCCTCACGAGCTCAGCCCGGAGGTCCAGCTGCAGCGCTGTATTAAAGTCTAGCTTTCATGAAAGCCTCGTTTTGCTTCACATTTTACTATGTTGACAAGTAAGTACTATGGCTGCAATCGTTTGGCTGCATAACGCTTGGGTTATACTGTTTAGAGACACAATTATTTTGGAAATCACTCTCTCTCATCTCCCATTAACGCGGCTGAGCCAACAGTTTGTTTCACATAAAGCAGAAGGGGAGTTCCCATTAACATGGGGATGTGTAAATAATGTATTAAGTAAGTATAGGACTACTCTTGTATGCGCAAACCTAAAAAATAAACCCACAGACGGGGAGAGTGAAGCCCTCTCTCCAGTGAGATACAGGCTGGTGATTCCTATAGCGGAGATCAACGAAACGGGCTACATGTTTATGGTTAAGTGTAGCCTACCTTTATTGAGAGTCGGGGTGATTTAAAGAGGAATTAGGTTAAATGCTGGACAATCGTTAATTGTCTCAGTGACTAAACATAATGATGGCGCGTCTTGTCCACAATAGTTTGAGTCACGTGATCGGCTCCTGCAATTGCTAGTTGCCATCCGACAACAAGGTACTGCTCCTCCACGCGGTACACAAATAGAAGTACGTGGTCTTATAACGGCAGCACAGCTTCTACCTCGAATATAAATGTGTGTGTACCTGTGGTTCCGGCCTCTTGCTGAGCTCAGGGCTGGCGCTGAGGGCCTGCAGATCGGAGGCGGGGCAGCGAGAGCTGTTAGCTAGCGCCACCTTCAGGTTCCTGTTGATCACGTCAGTCAGAGGGGTCTCTGTTCTCTCCCCCGGCTTCACCCGGCCCCCCGGGGTGTCCAGCGCCCCCAGCGCGTCCTGCAACACGGCATGAAGCCCAGAGGGAGGTTTACATTGTTAATACACATCGCCTCAATACCTCTGATGCTAAGTTAAAATGACCCAAAATCTAGGAAACAACAGCGCCCTCTCTGGTGACAGACGGGTTTTTACAACTTTACAGTGAAAAACATAAATAAACATGCAGCAGTCTGCATAAACAAACCAATATATTTGAGTTATTTTAAGCAAAGTCGTTAAACGTTTCTAGTAACTGTAATAAGAGCAAGTGATATAATAGCCATATAAGTCAAGAGACCATTTGTTTGTCTTTTCATCATATTTAGTTTCATTAGTCTCATTTCATTGACTTGAATATAATCTAATCCATCACTGGCTGGGATACCTTGACGTTGAAGGAGGGTCTGAAGAGCTGGTCTCGGCTGAGGAAGCGCGAGGGCGTGTCCAGCTGGAGGGGGGGGTCCTTCTGGAGGCCACTCCCCCTGCCCGCCTGCGGCCCCGCCCCCGGGGTCCGAGACTCCTCCCCCTGCTCCTCTCTGAGGGGCTTCATCTGGTCCAGCACCGAGCGGAAGACCTTGGACTGGAACCGGCCCACGTCCAGCGGGGTGACCGCCTTGCCGCTCTGGCGCCCCAGCAGCGGGAACTCCGGGGAGAGGGAGCCTAGCGCAGAGGGGGGAGGAGCCATGCGCTGGGAGCCGCCCACAAAGCTGTCGTCGTCCCTCTCTGCGAATCAGAAGAGGGGAGGGAGGGTTTAGTGTGGAGAGATAGTGGTTTAGTCACCAATCACCTTCCTGCTCATAATAGAATATCAGGACTGGAGATATGAATTTACAATCAATTATTTGGAAGTATTTGTGTGTGTCTTGAGGAGTTTGCATTCACTACCAGTTCTTCTAATGCTATATGCATTCATAACTGATACCATTTAGTTCTGATGTTTTTGCACCTCAAATACAACTTATACTACGAATACGCAACCAGATTTTTAACCACAACTAATTATTTTGAAAGAAATTGTATTTTTTGTAACTAATGTCTGTGACACATAATTTTGAAACATAAATACATAAAAATGTATATACATCAAATGTAAAATATTTGTATTGGTAATAGATTCCTGCCATAGAGCCTGATAAGGCTTAATGAGCGTCCTCTCTCACCGGGCGAGGGAGGCCGGTCCACCAGGTACCGGTCCTCGTCGGCCCGCTTGCCGGTCCGGGCTGACTCCAGGATCCAGCGCATGGTGACGGCGGGGAGCCCCCACTTCTGGGCGGCCTGGTACTTGGTGCCCTCGGGGGTCTGCAGCACCAGGTGGCTGCTGGCCAGCATGCCCTTCTTCTGGTTGGCCGTACGCACAAAGTAGTCCTGGACACTGGAGGTGGGGGAAAATAGGATCATTAAATAAAAAGAGACCAGTAGACAAAATAATCCCAACGCACAAAACAAATCATGATAACCATAGTTTTCACAAGATTATTTAAGATAAGTAATATAAGATATAAGAATAAGATGAATGTACACATGTTAATACAACAAATTTCTTATGAACTTATACATTCTAAAATGTATTTCATTAATCTCCAAATGCAGCCTCTATCACAGTCAGCCTCCACAACAGTCAGCCTCAACAAGTCAGCTTCAACAAGTCAGCCTCAACAACAGTTATCCACTACAACAGTCATCCACTACAGCAGTCATCCTACACAACAGTCAGCCTCAACAACAGTCAGCCTCAACAACAGTCATCCACTACAGCAGTCGGCCTCCACAACAGTCGGCCTCCACAACAGTCGGCCTCTACAACAGTCAGCCTCCACAATAGTTGGCCTCCACAACAGTCGGCCTCTACAGCAGTCAGCCTCTACAACAGTCAGAGAGACAGGCGTCCATACCTGGCTCCGAGGTGCTTGGCCAGCTCCACCAGGGATTCCCTCTCCGCTCCAGTGAACTGGCTGACGGAGAGCACGCAGGATTTGAGGGGGGAGCAGCCGTCCTTCACCTCCACCGGACTGAACAGAGGGTTGGAGAGAACGGGCAGCACAAACTTCTTCTCCACACACAAGACCTGGAGGTGGAGGAGAGAGACCAGAGTAATGATTGCACAACTAAATGGTTATCATTTCATCGTAGCTCTTAAACCATATCGAGTTAACAGCGGGAATTTCTGATTGAGTCTTTTGTTTCCGTCTTTCATCCGCCATGATAGCAATTCATATGCCATTATTTCATCATTCAATCATAATTCAATCATAAGACAAAGACCAATGGGAAATCTATCAATTGTGATACAAAACGACTTCATCTTCAGGTCCATTTTCTTTCTGCGAGCACCCTTGAGCGACATTACACTGCCATAGACATCATGTTTATTTGGTTAACATTTATATTTTGTATTTTTTCTTACCAGCCACGTGTCGGTGACCACCTCGTCCACCGTGGCCTCCACCTCGCAGCCCAGCAGCGGCACCACGCCGTAGTCCGCCACGGCTCTGGTGCGGCCCGTCAGAACCTTGCCTCCGTTCTCCATCACCAGGAGGGCCAAGTCGGCGTCCGCCTCCGAGCCGAAGCCCAGCAGACGGAAGCGCTTCCCGCCGAACAACAGACCCCCCTGGCTGGCCTGGTCCATGGTGGAGTCCGGTTCTGTGGAGTCGGGGGGTTCTGGCGGGGCCCAGCGATCTGGCTGGGGGTCCTGGAGTGTGCTCATGGAGCTTCTACTGCCCCCGCCTGGTGGGGGCATCTCCACTGCAGCGTGACAAGAGGGGATTTTTATGGTAAATATGTTTAAAAACAGTAGACAGCTTGGAGATTATATTAGTCGTGTTAACAATTCCTCCTTATACTACAATACTCTTTAACTACATTTTTATTACAGTTGAGCCGAAGACCACCCTATGGTACTATGCCTTTGACAAATATAACACTGACTTTGAAATTAACTGCCTTTTAAACGTCAATTATTTGAACGGCTCACGGCCCCAAGGAATAGCTATCAGCTAATTTGATTTAGCTGATAGATAAACCAATACCAACCACTTAAATCCGTTCCATTAGCTCTGATTGGAGGTTGGGTAATTGGTGAAGCAAAGCAGCAGTGGTGATTGACTCAATCATAATGAAGTCACATTTCTGTGGAGTAATCTAGTTTTTGACACAATGAATACCTACATACCTACCAGATTCTAATATTTTCAGTTAAACAGTGAAACCAGATATCGCCGTAGTTATACATATCAAAAAGTACAGCAAGTACTCTTAGTGCAACAAATTAACCCGATCGGTTCCAGTGGGGTTTACGTTCCATTGGCGTGGATACTTGCCTATAGTGGGGTCGTCATCCATGTATTGGGAGAGCAGATCCTCCTCCGCCCTGCGGTGGGTGGGGGTGCTGGGGCTGGCGTCTGGCGGCGGTGGAGGGGCTGAGGTGGAGGCGGCTCTGGAGGTCTTCGGGCCCGAGGGTGGAGCTGGAGGCAGGCAGTCCTGGTGGAGGAAGTCCTCCTCTGGGAGCAGGGTCCCTCTGGAGTAGCTGTCCAGCAGCCACTGCACCGTCACCACGTGAGGCCTGGGGGGTGGAGGAGGAGTGGATCAGACTCTAGATCTCGTTCCCCCGTGTGTACGCTTATCTGCTTGTTACCGGCCAGGCTTTCTAAACCCACAGCCAGAAATATGAGCTTGTAAGATCAAGGAAACTTTAGCGGACGGTCGTCAGCTAAAGCCAGCCGGAGCAGTGGGTGCTTACGTATTTGTTTGTGTATTTGTTTATGTGAATGTTTCGCACGGCGCAGGAGAACAAAGCTCTACTTGACTCCGTTAAAGGCGTGGTGATTCAGGTTGAGCAGCGAGCAGACCCAGGGAGCTCTGACCTGTGTGCGGCCTTAGCCAGGGAGGAGATGAGCTCCTTGTCCGGCTCTCCCATCACCACGTGAGTGAGGTCCTCGCTGGGCTGGTTGAAGCGCAGCCCCCCCGCCAGGTTCACCAGCCTCCGCAGCTTCTCCAGCTTCTTCGCCGGCAACCCGCACAGATACAGCTGCACACACAATAAGAGCGTGATCATTGCTCATTTCAAAATAAGAGCACACACTGTCGCTGTCACCTTACCTTCTCCACCAAGACAAATTCCTTGTTGGTGTAAAACCCTTCTTGGCAATAAATCTTTTTCTGATTCTGATTCTGATATGTATAAAGGTGATCCCCTTTACTAGTTCAAGAGAGACCCGTCAATCGTAAAATAAATGCACCACATTTCATATATTCATATCTTTTCTATTTCAAAATAAGAGCACACAATGTCAATATATAAGAGAGAGTCCTTTACCAGTTAAAATGAGAGCACCCTCATCCTTTCATGATTTCATTCATTGTTTTGGTGTCACACCAAGCAGTAATTGTTTGGCCTTTTTGTTAAAGTCTTTAACAAAAAGGCCATACAATTACTACTCTGGTTACTACTTAATGTTAATATTAAACTGTTTGTACTTTATGATAATATTCTTTGAAAACTGAGAGATAGAGAGGTAATTTAACATCACCCAACTCTAAAATATTCACAGTAAACTATCCATTATTAAGCTTCTGAACGAGTAGGTACTGTATGCAGCCACGATCGCCAGGGAGCCAAGGATGGAGAGCTCCAGCGTTGCTTGGTTACCTTGCATCCGTCCAGCACGTCCTCCGCAGGGCAGGTGGACAGGTCGAGTGTGTCGACGGGGTCTGGGGCCTCCAGGCGGGAGGTGGAGGTGTTGGTGAGGGCGGTGTCGTTGATGGTCATGCTGGTGTTGACGGAGATGCGGCTCAGACCCAACAGGGAGGAGCCTCCTGGAAGAACAGAACCAGAAGCTCAGTACAACTACAAGAATGATAGGCAGTACTTATGGGGAATACAGATACAGTCATTAAGGAGCAGGTAGGGCTAAGGGGGTCAGGCGGTGGACACTGGGGATCAAACCCAGAACCGTCCAGCTGGGAGTCCACCCCCCTAGCCACTAGACCATCTTACCCCTGGGTGTACCAACTAGTAAATGGTGACAATGATACGACTCAGAATACATAAATATAATTTCTAGTACAATTCTAAAAGTCAGCTAAAGTGTACAAAATGGTTTAAAGCGGTTTTAAACCATCAACTATAAACATAACCCAAATGTAGGCATACATGAACACCACTTGATGAAAAGTTTGCTCAATGATTAACTGTAACCCTAGTAACAGGGTGTCGTGTACCAAGGCAGCGATAGACACATATGGTGTTCTAGATCTCTTACCCTCCTTCCGGCTGCCCCCGGTGGGTGTGGAGGTGTGGGGCCGGCTGGTTTTGGCGGCACCAGGCTCAACAGTGTAGCGGGACTCGTCCTGACAGAAGCCCTTCTCTATGCTGTCAAACAGCCAGTGGAGAGACACGCAGTATATGTTCCATTTCCTCGCACACACGTACTTCTGGCCTGTAACACACACATTCAAACCAGACTTTAAGATGACGTGAAAGGTTCCGAGTTAAGTTGGATTTGGTTATGGTCGGGAAATCGGTAAAGCAATACATCATGGATATCTCCCTCAAACAATCACACACACCATCATTGCACTAAATAATAAGTAGTAGACAAAGATACTAACACACCACTACTACACACAAATTGACTAAGCTACAGCAGTAAATAAATTGCGCCGAGTTGAGGACTTCTTTCTTATTCACATAGCACCTTTGCAATACAGGCACCAAAGTACGTCCCAATCCACAGAATAGAGAATAACGAGTCGGGAATGAGAAGTAGAGAATGGGGAGTAGACAATGAGGAGCAGAGAATGAAGAGTAGAGAATGAGGACCCGAGAATGAGGACCCGAGAATGAGGACCCGAGGGGGGACCACCGCTCACCCGTGGGCTCGCTGACGATCAGGTGGGTGCACTCGTTCATCTTGAGCTGTCCAGTGTACAGAGCCCCGTGCTCCAGGCACAGCCGCTGCACCTCCTTGCGCTCCACGCTGGAGAGCCCCGTCACACAGAGGATGCAGCCCCGGAGAACCGGGCACCGGTGGGCCTCCAGCGGCAGGTCAGTGTACCTGAACAGACTGGAGGGAGCGTTTACATGGTTACTACTCCTGGTGTGTGTGTGTGTGTGTGTATATTTTCTGTATATTTTTACATTTCTGATACTGTCCCGTTCTTTCTGTGGTGGGACACGAATTTCCCGTGTTGGATTAGTAATGTGCCGTCACTTTGGAGAAAAGCGTCTGCTAAATGACCAAATTGTAATTAGTGGTAATAGTAATTTTTCGGTGTTGCTTCTGTGAAGTTGTGCTGTATTTGTATTTGATTGCATTTAAAGTCCAGATTAAAAGCCATTTCATCATCAGCTTAAAACGTAAACAACAAAAGCAAATTACAGTAATGCAAATCTAAGAAACATCCCCTGAAGATGACAACTTCCACATGCACACTCCCGTCCTCCGTGCACATACCTGTCCTGGGATCTTTCCCAGCATGCTTTGACCCAGGAGGGCAGCAGTACGGGTTTGCCCAGACTGGCAGCCACCAGGTACTTCTTGCTGCCCACTTCGCCTGCGACCAGGTGAGTGACAGACACGTTGAGGTCCAGGTAGACACGCCCACCCATCAGCTGCACCAGCTCCATCACCTCCATCTGGACACACACAGACGTGAGGACATTCAATCAACTCAACAGTCACAACAAATAGTTAGCAAATAAAGTAAAAACGATTTGTAACAATATCGGTCTCAAGAGTATGTCCAACAAAACCCCCTCCCATCACTAAGCAGAAAGTCTGAGCGTGTGGAAATAAAACAGGGAGCGAGACAGAGAGAACAGCACATGACAGTGACTGACCCGTTCTGCCTTGTCCAGGCTGGTGCATGAGATGGTGATGTCAGCCATGGCCATGTTGAACACGGGCTTCTCCGCACGGGGAACACATCGCTGCTGCTGCAGACAGAACAGCACCACCAGGGGGCTGACCACCCTGCAGCCAAGCTACAGACACGACACCGAGGGAGAAGGACAAACAGAGATGATCCCTCATGGATAGGTGTACACTTTATCAGTCTATCTGTACACCAATACAAGTATCGTGGTCCCAATGTCCTCAGTCTACCTGTAATCATCTTAGAGCAAGATGTCCCCTAACAGATCATTAATTTATCTACACATTCAATTAAAGTCACTTTGAATAAAAATATTGAATGGATCCATGTTGACGACATAAAGAGTCATGTTACATGTCTTTGTGAAAAATTATTATACGTCAATACTTATACAGAGTATAATAGTATATACAGTGGTACCACTTCCTCTCTAGATGTAACAACAATCAGACTTGAGCCCCACCTTCTTGCAGTGGTGGAAGGCAGGCGTGGTAAAGCTGCTGAACACAAACAGCGACTTGTCTTTGTGGTCACAGTGTAGAGCTTTCTCCTCAGAGATGCGCCTCACACACTTCTCAGACTGCATCTCCAATATGGCCTACACACAATACAGCATAGTTAACACAGTTATAATAATCTATACAGGGCATGTAGCCTACATCACAATGGATTATGAGAATATGTTGGCTATACTCCGCCATATTGAGAGGACTCAAGAGAGTTGTAGTACTGTAAAATCATAAATCAACGTTAATACACCATAGCCTAGGCAAATTAAAACTTTGTTTTGCCAGGTCTCACATGAGAAATGTTGTGGCAGTTTCAAACTAAACAATGTCTTCCCATAATGACAAACGATTAATTACTAAACAACGAAGAATAAAACCTTTCTACCAGCATAATAACTAACATTGCAATGCTCCCAAAATGTCGGCAGTCATTGCAATGTACAAGCCTCATATAACTGACAGTATTTTTGTTTTGGTGTGCAATACTGACAGAATACAAGAACAGTTATATGTAGATGTAGAGCCAGGTCAGGATTATATTACACCATCGTATATTTAGATTACCCAGGTTAAAAACAGTCGGGTACAGTCCTATGGGTACAATTACCTCATATGCCTTCTCCGCATAGTCCGTTTTCTGTCCTCCGGTTTCAACAAACTTGACGATAAATTCTTCCTTGTCCGGTGGTGACATTGTTGTGCTGTGTTAGGAGCCTGTACAGCGGAAGAGTGCATGCTTATGTGCACATTTTACAAACCACAGAAACCACAGCTAGCATGACAAGCGACTAAGAGGACGTCCGCATCACAACCGCTCAGGCTCAGTTTCCTCCACGGAGAGCCCCATTCATGAACAGTCTTATCTGATTGTATTTAATGGAGATAAACTCACCAATATTGCACCTCTTTGGACAGCTTGGCTCATCCTCTTTGCATCGTCATGCCTTTGTTTTCACAAAGATATACGTGTCATGTATGAGCAACTTTCTAGTTGTAAGCAAGTCTGTGAAGCGTTAGATTTTTCAAAGTGTTCTGAGGTGATTGATCGCTTCACAGACTTGTTGACAGAAAGTTTCTCCGTGTATCGCTTTTAAATACAATCAGATAAGACTTTAGAGGCTAATGATAAGAGGCTAATGACAGACTAACGTTAACGTTACAGACATGGAGCTGGTTGAGGATTGGTTGTATTCTCGTTATTGAGAGCCAGGCGAAACTGTACGTCTGTTGTCTTGTTGGCCAAGTAACAACCAATGAAAATGACTAGAAAAATAAACGTATGAGGGGACGGACGAGTGCAGCTCGTCACCTACCGTGTTATTAACAGTTATACGAAGAACAAGAGCTCAGCCCGGGGTTCAGAACCGAGCCGACGGGACGGCTTCCTCTGGTCCTCCGTTCAGTTCAACATAGAGATAACATATCTACAATGCGTCTCAAATGAATAGCACTCATGTTATCAGAGCCCGAAAAACGCCCTTAGTTGACGTACGGACAAGTGTATTCGATTCGAATATATTCCGTATTTCACAATGGCTCACACATAATAGAATAGCTCCAATGTTGTTGTTGTTCGCGCCAACAGCGTCAGTTCCGGTGTGTGTTACACGCTATTTTGTCCGCCTGCTAACAAGAGAAAGGTGGCCGGTATGAACTACAGAGCAAAATGAAAGATTAACTTTGTTTCAAATTAATGTAAAAACGTTTTCAAAAAGAATATGTATAAATGATGTATATACATGTCTACACATATATTAGTATCTTTACAGTTATGTAAATATATACAGTTATACAGTTATATAACAGATATACTAGATATAAATATTTGTATGTATGCTGTGTAAAGTTCGATTATTTAAAATAAAAATAAAATATAAACACAAATACAAAAGAACAATACTGTGGCTTCCCTTTTATTCTTAAAATTTGTATGTACAAGTGCGACTGATTTATTCATTTTTTTTTAATGTACATTCAATATAGAAAGTTTATATACGTAATATTACATCAAACATCTCACAATTGCACTAGTGTGTTTCACATAGGTCATTATCCGAGTGGGTCAGTCACTCCTCCCATCTCGGGCAGGGGACTCTTTTTCGATCACCTAGTTCAGTTCGGTTCTAGTGCTTTTTGCATTCTGGTGGAGGAGGAGGAGGAGACGGAGATGGGGGTCTTGGAATCAGAGAGGGAGTGAGGTATGAATCAATAGAATCATGACGCTAACGTTGATTCGAAGGCGGCTAACAAGGAAGGGGACGACGTGGTGGTGGGTTTCATAAAGCGTCCAAACCCCTGGCTGGACCGGCTATCAGGTGTTCGGTCCCTTTGTACAGACACATCTCATCTTGAAAGGAAACGGTGTGCAGGAAAATCATCCAATCAGAACAGATTCCAGCTTCTCTCCTCTCACATACAATGGTCCAATACAACTTTACAAACTTGTTAATGAATGTTATCAATGGTAGAAGAGGGGGGGGGGGGGGCAGGGGACT
>OMKX01001577.1:0-10658 GCA_900302425.1 Brosme brosme
AGATAACAAAGGGAAATGTTTTCCATACCAGAATGGTGTAGTAGGAAAGGGACTTTTGGGCGAGATGTGTAGATAACACAGGAAAAGTGAAGGAATTGTTGGCGGGCTGGATGTTTACTGTGATCCTATAAGGGGGGAGGAATGCCAAGGCCATAGCAAGGACGGCATCAGCTGGGATCGTTTTTCATAAACAATGTACACCGTTGCACACAACCGGGCAAAAAGAAGAAAGAAAAACACGCTCAGTAAAATAATGACTACGTTTCTGCTAGTGATTTGCAAGTCATTTTCTTTATCTGGGAAATGTCATCACACACAAAACAAAAGGCCACAGGTTCAGCCTGAAGGGCATTCAGAGCGAAGCGCAAAGAGTGAAAACATTTTTTTTTTTTTTTTAATATTATTCACCGGCTGAATAATAAAAAAGGAACTTTACGGGTGTATTCACCATGAAAGCCATCTGTTCCCCAATGCCAAGCTTCAAAAGGAAGTAAGACGTTGTGTATCGGGATCTGGATCGACATTAGCAGGTCCTGAGCTATTGATTCGGAAAATTTGATTCTACTGATTCAGATAATTCCATTAGGGGGCTTAAGCCTTTTTTTCACGGCAGCTTTAATGTTCTGAGACAGCTTCAAAGAGGAGAGAGAGGCGCTGGCTTAGTGATCACATAAAAGACCGCCAGCTGAAGAGACAGAGGGACTGGCACACGATAAATAAATGGCTTGATGAATGGCTGTAAAGACTGATGGTCCAACAGGCAAGCAGGTCTGTCCCCATCCATCACAATGTCCATCACATGTGAAACACTCACACCCACACACATTCACGGCTAATAAAGAGGCACGTAATTAGGTTATCCAGTTTGCCTTAACTGTTGTATTTGCATCCATCAATGCCAACCCAATTACCCACAAACACCTTTATTGGAACCACGACTTAGAATGGCTTTCACTCACATTAGGGATCCGTCTTGACTCAGCGCTTTGGGCTAAATCTCAACCAGTAAGATTGCGCCAAAGGTTTTCACACCAACTCTAAATTATACACCAAGTTTTGTATGAATCAAGAGAATCAACATTTTTTTTCCTGTTCATTGGAGACGTTTTTGGTGTTTAGCCAAGACTTCGACAATCAAGAATCAACCAAACCAAGGCCAAAATCTCTCTTCTCGCAACATTGGAGGTTACAAGACGTCTGACTTCTGGGGGTACAGACACACAATCATTTCTATTGCTTTATTGGCATTTATGGTATATCTATACATACATTCCAGGGGTCTGGAAATGATGTCACCATATTTCAAAAATATCAGGTGGCTATATTTCTTGACTCTGTATAAAATACTTTGCACCGTCACCTACCCCTATAGAGTAAGAATCTGGGTCCTCCACCTTAGGGCTATGATTGCCATCTAGTGGAAATAGTCACCACTCTGGTACCACTTCTATTATGTGGAAGAAAATCTAATCTACTGTGTGACAAAAAACATTATTCATGAGGCTTTAAGAAATGCTTTGTTTAATACAAAGGAATGTAGGGTGTATAATACAATATGATCATCAATCACTCCGATCCAATCGTGAACTCTGCCTGCCAAAAATAAGTACTATTGTGGTTTCCTTTTGCTTTGTGATAGTTCAGTTTCATCGCTGATGTTCCAAAACTGAATGATAAATGATTGACCGCCATCTGATGCATATTTCTTACAATGGGACGCTTATTTCTCCAGATCCTGGAAATAAAGAGCACATGCATGATGACTGCAAGACTGCTTTGTCACAAATCAAATCAAACTGGAATACTTGTTTGATGGGTTCCCGAAAGAGCAAATAAACCATAACAAAAAAGTCCTGAGTCCAAAGAAAGTCCAGAAATTAGCAATGACTTACTGGGAGACAACGATGAAGTATTGACGCATCCTGCAATGGCAGTGCTGCATTTAGTAGATAGTATTAGGGGAAGGACTGTTCAGTAAGTAGATAGTATTAGGTGACCGACAGTTCGGTAAGTAGATAGTATAAAGGTGACAGACAGTTCAGTGTATAGCTATGACATACTTGTAACAGCTGCTGACCTTTTGAAAAAATGGTGAATCAGTATACAGTATTGAACATGGATTGTAAACCAATGTGCAGTGGGCTCAAATTTCCACAATTACTTTTTTGTCTAGAATGCATTATGCCCCCTAGAGGGCAACAATGAACTATTCATTACTGACACAATTTCTTCTTATTGCAGCAAAGAAGTCCGATAGAGGAATACAGAACCACTAAAAACGAAATGACCTGCTGCTTGAAACAGCTTAGGAACAGACAGTATTATGACATTATACGTGGAGAGTGTTTTGGCACTGAAGTAACAATTTTCTCAACGAGAGCGGGACTCTGCTTGCGTCTTCGGGCTGTGTGTCCGTCTCTCTACCTGGTGGTGGCCCGCAGCGGAGGGATGGAAGGGGGTCACTCAGGGGTCACACCATCTGGCAGCTCCACCACGACGGGGGCGCAGTCCTCCAGGTCGGCGTCAAAGTCCCAGTTGAACTTCTTGGTGAGGTGGGCCTTGAACTTCTCCGCTCTCTTCCGCAGGGTGCCGTCCACGCCGGGCCCAATGGCAAACTGGAAGAAGTCCTGGAAAGCAATGAGTGTAAAAGGGGGGTGGATACTTTTTTAAACGATACAATGCACTATAATGTTTTGGATGGTGGAAAGAAAATGGTCAGAAATGTTATGTTCTTGTACATTTTGATTGCATAGCCATTTTGGATATGTTATTAGTCATAAAATGTACACTTTGTTAATGTACATTTCAATTGGCTTAAAGCTAGTGTAAGGTTGAGGACCCCAAAAAACAGGACTAGCTCGCTGGGCTTTTACAGGCCTGCGACAGCCACAGATATTTTTATTTTTGTCAGAAAATTTGATTCATTGATTGTTGTCATGATGTAAAGAGAAATAAGTACGAGAAAAAATGCTTCTTAATTAAATTGCCTTCCCTAGCTTTAATATGCACAAATTAAACATATCTTAATTGCTAAATAAAAAATAGTAAATAGAACATCTATTAAAGAAAATCTGAAATATGTAATTTTGAATTTTCCGAATATGATGTCGGGGGAGGTTTACAAATACCTTCTATCATGGCCTGGCATGCCTGCATTATTATTTGATTAACATGTAGAGATCATAAGTCACAATTAGGAATCATTCCGATGGGCTACCTGGAGTGTGGACGTGAGGAAGTTGTCCTGCGATACTATGTCAACAAAGAAGTCTGGTGGGATTTCTCCAAGTTGATGGTAGAGCACAGCAATGAGGCCCAAGTACAGCTCCTTGTGGCTTCGTATGGCGTCCTCCGAGCGGCAAAGGAGAGCCAGCAGCCGCTTCCAGTGCTCAAAGCCATCGTAAACATTCCCAATCACGAAGCATACAAAGGCAAACTGAAGCTCGCCTGTTGGAGGAGGATTGCATTCTTATAGTGAATACTACAAAAAAAAGTTTTTGCCATTTAGTATAAATAAAATAAGTGAAGTCTGCTTTGACCCCCAACCCTGCGGACTCTCACCTAGAACGTTGAGGGGCTGCAGTTTGTAGTGCTTCTCCAGCAGCGTCGTCAGGGCGTAGCTCAGATCCAGGCTACACTGGGTGATCTGGGCTGGTGTGGCCCCAGGAGGGTATGTCTGACTGGGGATACTGGAGAAGCGCAGCTCTGTGCCTTCCCTCTGCTTCATCAGGGGAAGTTTGTCTAGGCCCTCCTTCATACTCTGACACGCGACGTCGTTCTTGGGCAGATTTTGCTCTTCCCTGTCTTTTGTGTGTTTGAGCTGGAGCTCAGGGATGACGTCGCTGAAGGCACACACTCTGCCAGACAGAGGCTGCAGCTGATTGGCCACGTCCTGGGTTAGGCGGTCGGTCAGAGACACCCACTTTCGCATCACTTCATATGGGTAGGGCCCAAGGAATGGGTCTAAGTCTTGTAGGTTGGCCCTAACCCGACTCACCTCCTCCTCGTTCTCAGAGGCTGAGAAGTCTAGATCTTCCTCTTTTGGATCCCAGTTAGCCAAAAGGATGTCCCGTTGTTTGAGGGTGAGAAAGAGGCCGGTCTTTGGGCCAGTTTCACCTCCAATATGAGCTGGGTTAGAAGAAGAGTAGTGCAAAAAGTGCAATCCTGGAGGAATCATCTTGACACCTCGAAAGCGGGGACCAACCTTCCAGCTCTTGTAGTCAATACCCAACTCTGTGCCCTGAGGGACTCCCAGCAAGACCAAGGTAGCTCCCTCCTCGAAGAGCCTCCGAGCAACATCAGGATCCATGTCCACACTGGCCATGGCTTGTCAATCAGAGCCAATTACTGCTGAAGGAAACCAGGCGATCATTATATTTTCATTAGTCAGAAATAACGTATGACGTTTCAGTCTCATCGTATGCATTATGGTAGTTATAGTTACTTTTTTGTCAACATAGACTGGATCAAATAGTTCGATTTTCCCTGACCAGAAATACTGATTGGACGTTTGCTCTGCCAGCAATGCATGTAGGCTAAAACCACAAGAAGATAAAACGTCATTACATATCGTGACTTGTATATATCAGTTACGTTACGATGCGTTTTAGAGATAGTAATACATACGTCAATATCGATGGAAGAGCGGCTATTCAAGACTGTGCGTTAAGTTAGTACTCCCGTAAGAAACCCTCCATTACACAACAAAGGTTCCGCTGCCGCAACAGAAACGGTTGGACGAACGGCTGCAGTTCTAGTTCTTGTTGAAGGAAAATGGAAAACTTTACAACTTAGTTTCCTCAGTTAAGTAATCTATTTTATTTTACTCGAAAGTCAAACGGTCAAATAATGTACACTGTCGTGTTTCAATAATGGTAACACTCTTCCGGTAATGTGATACCACGTGATCTTAGAGCGCCGCTGTGCTGGAGGAGTGAGTCTTCTGCACTGTAATCTTGTAAAATAATATACGCCAACATACAGGCGATGTCTTTGATGTAGGTTTCAAAATTTATCTTGAAAACGGAAAATAGTTTACAATGTTAGCACCTCTAATCTGATATTGGACCGAAACATTTAGTTAAAAGGTCATCGACAGATACCCTTCACGTGGAGGTAGGTACTTGAGGAACTTATATGTTTATACTTTTTAAAACACAGAAAAGATAATTGCCCTGCAAATAATCTGTAAATCTGTTGTTAAAACTTAGAAGATGAAGAAAATGTCAATTGTCATTCAATATCTGCAATGAATGGTTTATTACTGTTATGATTTTGCTGATACATAAAAAAACCTTATTGAACATTATACTTTGAATGCAAAAATGATATACCATGTTTGAAAATCCTGCTCCGTACTATAAGAACAATAAGTGTCCCAAGCAGAACTTTAATTATATATAATTTCACCGCTGCCTTCTCTTTGCCTTTCAGTCACACGAGTCGATGTCTGCATGTGTGATCTATAGACAGCTGCCAAGGCGAGGCCATGTCCCTCAATACTACAAGGATTTCCTCCTGGCGAGGCTACTTCACAGGGCTCATGGCAAACCAGAGGCTGAGGCTGATGAGCAAGAGAAGGAGACCGAGACAGCTGTCCACCCAGGGATGTATCGGCTGCACTACAACCCTACCTTGTACAGCCACCCCAAGAAGGCGAGTGACGCCGCGGCTTTCAAAGCCAAAAACGACGAGGACGCGCAGGGCTTCATCGTCGTCACGCCCTCCTTCAGGCAGCAGACCAACCACTACAGTGTTAGCTCCTCACGTGGCCTCTCCAGCACCAAAAACAAGCTACTGGACTTGGCTTTCAACAAAGCCTCCGAGGATAGGACCCCACCGCGGTCTTTCGACAGCAGAGAGCCCCAATTACCGGAGGATGATCATAATAAACCTGACCCGCGGGCCTTTCAACGATGCCGGCCGGAATACGCCTCTACGACCCTTGACCTTAGTCAGAGGCCGTCTCCCATCCAATCCAAACAGGCTTTGCTGCTGCTCCACAAAGCGTCGGTGTTGAAGGGCAGCCTGAAGGCGGCGGACGTGGCCGAGTTCCTCAGGGAGCTGGGTCACCTGCACCAGGAGCAGACGTCGTTGGTGAGGAGTGATACGCGTTTCATCATGCTCCTCCGGTACTCGGTGGAGAACCTGCGGCAGTTCAGCCACCCTCAGCTGCTGCAGGTGCTGGAGTCTTTCGTGTGGCTGGACCTGTCCGCGACTCACAGTATACTCGGGCTGTTTGAGAGTGAGCTGATACACCGGGCCTCTCAGATGAGCCTCCACCAACTGCTGCTGGCTGCCGACCTGTGGCGCTGCCTCGGGAAGCCGGTGCCTCAGTTCCTAGAACAGCTCTATGACTCCATAGAGCTGCAGCACGTAGGTGTGGCTGAGCTTGTCCAATTATTGTACATTATGGGGGAAGGAAGGCACTGCCCAAAAGACTTAGTGGCTCCCATTGAGATGATGTTAATGCGCAACCTGGATAAACTCAAACCAGAGGAGGTCGGCACTGTGTGCCTCGGGCTCTTTAAATCGCAGACTTCCCTTCCCACAAGATCAGTGGCCTGCCTAGTAGACAAGGCTTACTCTGTGGTGGAGGAGATGAGTGACTTCGCCATGGTGAATGTCTTTAAACTGTTGCGTTTCAGCCACCTGGACCACAAGGTGTGGCTGGAAGTGATGGCTCAGGAGGTGCCGCGGCGCGTCCCGGGAATGGGCGTCATAGGCCTGATGCACGTGACGCTGGCGTGCTCTGCGCTTCACTACCGCAGCGATTCTATTCTCATGTCTGTGGCGGAGAGGTTGCCCTCCATGGCGCAACAGTGCCGGAGCAAAGACTCCTGCAAGCTGCTGTGGTCCTTCGGTACTCTAGGTATTCCCCCTTCCCAGTGTCCGGAGTTGTACTCCAGCCTTGTCGCGGCCATGAGACAGAGAAAGGCAGAGTTCCAGCGCTATCCTGAGCATCTTCTCACTGGCCTCCTAGGCCTGGCCTTTGTTGAGCAGTTCCCAGAGGACCTCCTGGCATTAGCCCTGAGCCCGGAGTTTGTCGCCCAAGCATTGAAAAAGACCAAGCTGGACTTGAGCAAAGATCTGTTCACTCTAGATGGGACAGTGGGGCTCGAGTTGCCTCACTGGACCGGCCCACGGTTGGACGTCAGACCAAGAGAGGAGGCTGCAGAAAGGCTGTGGAAGTTGGCTCAGTCGGATCTATGCCAGAAACCAGAGGTTCTGGAGGCAGAGCGACTGCTGCAGGATCTGCTGGGTGGCAAGCAGTTTGTATGCAAAAGGATGATTCTTCCTCACACCCGCTCTATAGACCTGGTGGTTCATCTAGACTCCACTGGGATTCCGCTACTGGTGAACTGTCTTGAAACCGCTGTAATTCCAGAGAAGAGCTTGTCAACCAGTCCTTCTCACAAGAAATTGTTAGCAATGGTAGGGGTGAGGCTTACTGAAGATCTCTTAACACAAATGGTCTCCTCTAAAAAGAACATGGAGCCTTCAGTCTTGTCAGCTCAAGCGTCGCCACCGGCTCTGCTCAGACTAGAGGCTGATGAAGGAGAAAAACAGATCAATGTGGAGACGGAGCTGGCTACGACCAGGCCCCGCATCCTAACTGACACGCCCGTGGAGTTGAACAAAACCCCGGTCAAGCTGGCCATTCAGGTGTCCAACAGGAACCACTACTGCTACCAATCAGAGCAGCTGATGGGGCTTCATGCCCTGAAGAGGAGGCAGCTCAAGCTGGCAGGATACAGGGTGGTGGAGCTGAACCACTGGGAGTGGTTTCCCCTGCTGAGGAAACGCCAGGCTGAAAAACTAGCATATTTACACTGTAAGATCTACGGCAGTATCGACTGATCACTGTTACCTGCCTTATATATATATATATGTTTGTGATTAATTAAAAATGACCATCAAAGCACGTCCCGTTATTATTTTTGCATCTGAATTGATCAAAAAGTGGATGAAAATTTATAAGCAGTTGCGTTTGAGCGTTGCAATCAGAAGGAATCTATTAATCTTGTTCATCACTTATGAAGTGTAACCACAAAATGATCCCATCATTGATGTTGCGTATTACTTATGTTTTATATAAAATGATGTAACAGGATTATAGCACCAGAACAATGATCAAACATACAGTATAGAATGTATAAGGATCTACACTATAGATCTGTACCTAGCATTGGAAGCTAAAAAATATTAACTCATCTATCATATTACAAAATAAATCTAGCTTAATTGACTGCATTTGTTCTATTTACATGTATTCGTTTAGCAAACGCATTGATAATCTGTGTTAATTCAGAAAACATCACTTGGGATATCATTTGGTTTCTTCATCTATTTAAAGATTTTGTGAAAGAACGCTTTGAAACTTCTGCCAACAGTTGATGAGTGCCTTGATAATGTTAAGGCGCTTGAGCCTTCGTCTCTTCTTCCCTTTTATTCTTCTCGCAGGACAGACTTTATTTTGATTTACCTGAAGATATACAAACATACATAGAAAGTATTACAGGCCTTTTCTTCCACCTTCTGCAATATAATATGAATAATAATGCATTTTTCATGGCTGCGATCACAGAAAGCAATGTCATCATTTTCATCACAGATAAAGGGGGTATTTGAGTATAAGAAAAAGTGCTATACAAATAACATTATTATGAAAGGGTGATAGATTGGGTTTGCTTATCTGCAAGACCAAGTGTATGCAAAGTTATTCTGGTAAACAGCGAATGCTTTCCTCACCATGTTCTGACTGCAATTGTAAGTGAGGAGCTGTTCCATGCTGTCGACTGGCTTTTCCAAGCCTGTCTCTGGCTTTTTACCCCTGTGGCATCGAAACTGCTGAATCATACCATGAATGGAGCGTATAATGTGGTGTGCCTGCCATGAGACAGTGAGCGACATTACACAAAGTTAGAGGAGAACCTGGACTTGTCAAGTATATGTAACAAGTGCTGAGCAAGTGAAACACATTTGTTTTAACCCTGTCCATGGTGCTGAAACCAGGAGGTCAACTTTTATAGGTACACAGTTATTTACCTTCCCTGATGGGCAGTGGTCCTTTTCTTTGGATCTGTTAAATGAGCTGGTCAAATTCTGAAATAAATAAAATGGGTCAGCTAGTCAAGTGTGAAATCCATCGCAATTCAGGCAACAATGTGGTCACAGGGGAGCGCAGCCCATAGATGGCGCATACTAATTCGTACCCTTCCAATCCACGTTTAGTAGGCGATCCCCAGGCATTTTAATTAAAATCGAGACGTCACAACGACAAATCACACAACAATCTCTGCATACCAGACTTTGAAGTTGTACCAGGATGATGTTTCGGTAGGTGTCGTGTATTTCCTTGTAGTTACACCTGCGTTCACCACAGCAAATGGCCAACAGAATAACCATCGTGAAACTTCGAAGAAAAGACCCGTTGAGACCCTGTGGAATATATATTAACAGGAATGATCAGGTTCGTAAGATGACTGTAGGCTACCGTGGCACCGCGTATAATTGCTACTTTGCCATCGCCAAAGCGCGCCATCGCCAACTAATACGTGCGCAAACATGCGCTCTTCGTGTACCATCGCTCAGCAATTAACTGTGGCAACACATTTATGGAGCCATTCCAAACAATACATTTTTAACATAAAAACAGCGGACCTTTGTAATGGCTTGGATGTTATTTTTGTATCTAATGTGTTCATGCGCACGACGCCAACTTACCATTGATCAAATTTATTGCAGGACCCACAAATAAAAACCCATCGCTTTGAGAAGAAATGATAGTCCATCAGATGGCTATAGAAGCAACCAGCCGACCCAGGATGCGGTGATTGTATCCGAAACCAAATCAAGACCAGGCAGAACGTTTAACCATTCAGGAGGTGGATAGTGCACATGTTTTTTTCGGAGTTTCAAAATCCAACGCCTGCTCCGGTTTCCTTTACCGTCATGGGTTGCTTGCTACTCGTGGGTTTAGGCATACGATCCAAACTCAAGTCTGATCAAGTCAAGGAAAACTTCCTCAATCATAAACTTTCGTTTCAGAGTGGTGCAAGGTTCAAACGTATCTTTTTTTAATTCAGTTTCCTGTTGAGAAATCCACGCAACACTTACAATATAAAGCTGCAATGACGTAGGCCTATACCTACCCTCTACAAAAGATTAAAAAAAAAAACATATTGAAACGTAATGGGATGGGAGATAATCATGTGCATTAAAACGGTCAGACAATAAAAGATGAACGTTTTCTGAGTTTTAATAATATGGGACATTCAAACCCACCCACTAAGTTCGAAAGAGATAAGATAAACAAGACTAGACAAAAAAAGAATGAATGTTTTTGTTGTAATGTTAAACCTGCAGAGGAATGTGACACAATTCAGTCAATCAGAGAACGCATCACAAATAAAGAATCAACAACACATTTCCCAAGAAGGATACGCCGTCAAGTTTACTTAAGCACACAAAACAAAAAAATAACGAGACAAACGAGAGATTAACCCATAAAAAACAAGTTTCTTTCGTTGTTATCCACAATTCAGCCAGATGGAGCACAACCAAAGTAATAAAAAAGGTGAACAGCCGAAATGATGAGCGTGCACACTGTACAGTGTACAGTGTCTTTGTTACTGTACACACGGGGGGGGGGGGGG
>OMKX01001590.1:2686-13829 GCA_900302425.1 Brosme brosme
CCCCCATCCCGAGGATATCTGATGTACACACACACACACACACCAGATCACGCATGCAGACTATCTTTGTATTTCAAGTGTGAGCTGAGGTTTCCCACGTCGTGTAAGTTCAATTCTTTTGTAATCAAATCTCTTGTCATGTCAAGCTGTGACATGACATCTAAAAATGAAAAGGATTAAACTTCAGATTTGTTAAATTATATATTATAGATTAATTTCATACTAGTTTTGTGTCACACACAAACCAACTTAAATTAATGATCTTATAAAAACACATTTCCTCCATCTTCTAACAGACTACCTGGCACGAGATCATTTGCAACATTACCCTTTAAAAATGTCCACTGAATATAAAATTAAACCTAATCTGGATTCAATGGCCTACAGGCCTTATTTTACCTAGTGGCCATCTTGGTTCTGAATACTAGCTGGGTGGGGGGGAAACTGAATGCCGACCTCCACATTCTGTTTCCCCCCATCCAACTAGCGTTCAGAACCAAGATGGAAACAAAATGGCCGCTAGGTGAATACGGCCCTCAGGGTCCCACTCTGCTTGCATAGAGAATTGTGAAGAGTGTCTGGCCAGCAGTGTCTTTCTGATACGAGGGCAGGTAATAGGTGCTTACAAAAGCAACAACAACAACAATAGCAGCAGCAGCATAGAAATGCTTGGTTACAAATGAAGCAGCTGGAGATTTCCAGTCCTGTGTGTTTTGTAAACCAATTGACTCACTAAGGACTTGATAAATCACAGCGAATTAGCCCCCCCTTGTCACATTTGGGTCAGGAGTTTATCAAACAGATAGCATGACAACGCGTCATCCTGGAGTAGTAGGCTAGCACTACAGGTGTGTTGGCTAGCAATCATAGGTTCTGATTATATTTTCTTTTTGCCAGAATCTTTCATCTTCCCTTCCTTGAAATTACATGACCAAGGTTTAAAATATAACAACATTTGCCTCAATATATGATCCATCCAAGTAGCGTTGTTTCATTAAAAGGCAGACTGTTAAAAGGTTTGGCATCTCCATGAGGAGTAAACACGGTGTAGAAGGGGCAGGAAGGGGATCAGCAAGAGACAGAAAAACACATTTAAAAGTAAAAAAAAACTTCTTAAATAAGTTTAAAAAAGGAACAAATGAAAACAGGCAAAATGCCTTCAGATGAAAGATCTGTGAACTGTTCCATTTGTTACCAATGTTCATCTCCTTTTGTCCCTGCCTCCTCCAGCCTAACAGTACCATGGCCACCTCTTTGCCCCTGCATGTATCCCATTCCTTAAGAGGGAAACCAGTTCAACTTCCACTCTTGGCGGGGGATGCTTGCCCGATGGAGGGTACCACCAGCACCATCCACATCCCTTAAGTCCACGGGGGGCCGAGTGCAATGTTTGCACTCTGAGTTAATTACGCACACGGCGTTCTGCTGTCACCGGAACTCGTAAATGGGCACACTGTGTTCCCGGACGTGGTTGAGGTTTAGAGACTGGTACCTGTAAAAAAACAAAATAAAATACAAGCATTTACATATTGAGATATGGACATCGGATACAAAGTCCCTTTAAAAAGATTAACATACACCCCACAACAATTCCGACTGATCTTTTTCCACTAATTGTGGGACAATCTTAGTTGCATGCTAAGACCCCCCAGAATCGCCCTTCTCGTCTCTATTCAGTGAGTGCCATTTGGAATCCTTCCATTTTCCTTCCTTCCTGTCTTGGTTTTGGCCTCGGAAGCCTTTAGAGGCCGGTCGTTCGGTCCGATACGCAAGGTAATTACCATTCAGAACTTCTGTGGTAGTAGTAGCCCTCGATGGTGGCGGTGGACTTCTGGAAGCAGATGTAGTAGAAGCCAGCGAAGGACGCACCGCTGATGTCTTTGATGGTGTGGTCCGGTACCAGAAACTGCTCCTGGTGGTCAAGATCATAGGTTAGAACCCATGAATAAACACAGTAGAAGTGAGAAACGTCCATGTTTCACTTTTGTCGTTTATGCTAACCAACCTTCCACCTCATGAAGACGTAGTCGCTGTTGCTCAGCGCCTCGTAGTCGAAGTCATCGAAGTTAAAACATTTGGCATATTTGTAAAAGGACTGAAACTTTCCCTGGTAACAAAAAGAAGAGACCACAATAAAATCAGTAAGAATTGGAGACTTGCAGATGCGCTGGTCCAGAATAGATCACAACCTCATTCCAGGGCTCCATACCCAGTGCTTTCGGTCCACATCCTCATCAGCATCCCACTTCCTTGTTAAAAAAGGCCTCTTTCTGCTGATGATTTCACCAGCAAAGAACGTCGTCAGGGTTGGATACTCCTGCAACGGGGAGATCGAGAGTAGAGATTGATTATTAGTAGCTAAGCTAAATTTGCAGTCTTTCACTGTGCATGAAAGCTGAGACTGACTGAGTTTAAAGATAGATACAGGATTAAGGTTAGAATAGCCTGTGCCGAGTTTTCCCTTTTGACAAGTAATAAGTCACTAATTTG
The DNA here is from genome assembly GCA_900302425.1 of Brosme brosme. Lineage (NCBI taxonomy): Eukaryota > Metazoa > Chordata > Actinopteri > Gadiformes > Lotidae > Brosme > Brosme brosme. The sequence goes on from OMKX01001590.1 coordinate 5,177, forward strand.
CGAAAGAATAACGTATATGTATTAATGATAAAATAGTAGTCATTAGAGCAAAATAAATGGACATTAATTTAGCAGACGCTTCGGAAAGCGACTTACAATTAGTGCCTTCAACCATGACTATACAACCCAAAAAGTGCAAGATTCATGTGAGAGCATACACACATACATACTTAATATCATAGGCTGTCACTCATAATTACATCAAAGCCCCACCCCCCACCAGGTGCTGAAGGTGTTACATCATACACCGGTTCCAAGGCTGACGCTGAACTACACGTTCAACGCTCACAAACAGCGTCTAGTACTCCCACGTGCACCGTTCAGATTTAAAACCTCAAACTCTGAACCAGTTTCAGCTGCATACCTCAGTCAGACCTTTGATCTTCAGGTAACCACACAAGTACGAGTCTTCTACGGTCACATGCTGTCCAAAATAAAAACACAAATGTTATAAACTGCATTAAAAACACAATTTGTTCAATAAAACACGGTAAATATTGTCATGTGTACACATACAGGTGTTAGATTCTAGTCTAGTGGTGGTTAAGCAGTATACAGCTGTCAAATCCTTAAACATGCCAAGAATTTCTATTGCACAGAAAAATGAGAAATTCCCCCACATTTTTTCACTTTATGCTTGATAAGATCAGAATTACAATTGTGTATGACAGCATTGGTCAAATCACAATGTTTCCAAACCATTGGTTGGTTGGTATTTACGTGGCTTGTCAATTAATGAGGTCATAGTGTCAGTGTTGAACGACAGTCATAAATAGCCAAATAAGCTAACGTTGGCTAGCTAGTAAACAGAACTCGAAACATAGCTCAAATATGTAAAACACTCCAAGCCAACACGTCAAAACGGACTTATGATACAACTAAACGGACTTATGATACAACTTAAAGGAATGAAGGTTACCTGCAAAATGACCTCCACGTCGTACGAGTTCCCTTTGCTCTTCTGATATCCCCGAAACTGTGAGCCGCTGTAAAGCAGTGTAGTGCCAACGCCTGGTTGGGAAGTATTTATCGGGGCAGGGGGTGTAAGAGAGTCCGGTGTTGAACAGGCCGAAGCTGTTCTCTTGCAGCATTCAGCTCTGACAGGCATTGTGAACGCTAATGTATGAGTGTCACTCACTGCAACAGTCATGAACCTACCGAGAGAGCAACCCTACACTGGAAATGTAAATGACTGACAGCCAGTGGGGTTAATAAGATAAGAAATGTCCAAGTCCGAAACCTGGTTTGAACTCGATTTAGCTTTCCATGGGGCTGTGTGCTAAAAGTGAGACGTCGCATTTGAGAATACAGCTTCACTCATTTTCATTGGCTGGTGAGCTTTATCCCATGTACGAGCAAGATCCTCATTGGATGGTTTCCAGTGAGTCACATCAGTGCTTTCTATTCGTTATATTGATCCTAATAAAATGTAGATACAATAGTTAAGGATAAACCAAGCCAACAACTTAAAGAAAACAGTTGACCAAACATGAATTCTTGATAACCAAAGTATAGCTTTTTTCTTTAAAATGTATTAGTTTAAAATATTTTATTAAGAAATATGCAAAATGCAGAAGACATAATATATTTAAATGAACACTAGCAATGCAATATTTACTAATTTAAGGAGAGTGAAACATAACTCAAACACAATACCAAAAAATGAATGAATGTTACAGCACTTCGACCCTGATTGCCTTTCTACTCATGGTGGAGCACCTCCTCCAGCTGATTTCTCAGATGTTGTATGAAATTCTGGATCTCTGAAATGCACTTGCGATTCCGCCATATTTCCTCATCCTGGATCTTCAGTCATGCACAAAGAACAGAGGCAAATGATCATTCATTCCTATTGAACTGAACTCTTTCAATCATTTAAGAAAATTATGATCTAATTGTACCCTTTTAATTAGGTTCATCATCCAGGCGTTGATGCGCGTCACCAGCTTGTCCTCTCGATTGTCAATCCTCAACATGTGGGAGTCATGAGAGGCGCCTACTGCATTCACGACGGTTTCTTTGTCCACAAATAACTGCAGGGGACAAAAATAGGTGGTGTCTTGCTGGGAGGAAGTAGTACTTCTGGTTTTATGTTACAAAACACTATTTACAGTGTTGTGGTCACCACTACTGGGACAACAACATCACTACTCTGGTAAACTACTGACCATTCCAACAATGTCTATCGTCTCAATTTAAAACACTGACCATTTTTACATTGTTAGTAATCTGGGATCCATCACTCCGACTATGTTATAGCAGAACTTCAGGCGGGAGATGGCACAGAGCCTGGACAGGAAATCGAAACTGCAAGGGGCAGAGTTACGCATTTTTTCCTGTTTCGTTAAGAGATATTCTACTGAAGAAAACTAATTTGCGTGAGTGGATGAAACTTTCAGAAGGGGATATAATATGTGCTTTTCTACAGTGGCCATAATACACAGGGTTGATTTGAAACCTTTACAGACACTTCTTTACAGATTACTACTGTTGGCCTAGTTTTGCCAATTATGCACTTACAGATCGCGCCTTCAGCAAAATGAATGATCAAAACAAATATTAAGCGAAAGAAAGTGAAATGCCAGTTCACCAAGCTTTGAATCAGACTTTAGATATGAATCTTTAGATGCAAATCTATTGTCTGATTTGTAGATTGTAAGCAACTGGCCATTACAACAATGTAAAACACTGACCACTCTAACATCGTCAGGCAGGTCGTCCTCCACCTCGTTCTTGGCGACCTTCTCCAAGGTTGCAATGGCGATGTCTTTGATCTTCTCATGAAGGTGGTTCTCCAGATCCCGACACTGGGCAAATGTGTTTATTGGTCAAAGAAACCCGCCAATCTGACTTTGAGCTCTAACTCGGTTCGGTTCACCAGTGGTGCCGGTGCATGATGAAGATGACTGTATCATGAAAAGGATATATCCCTTGAACTGTTTCAATGAAGCTGCCAACCATGTCTGTGATGTTTCTCTCAAAGTCTTTAATAATCTCCTGCAACAGAAATGGTAAAATCACATAATAACAAACAAATGAACTAAGGTAGAACGAAAATGACAAACAAATGAAAGGTAGAAACCTTTACAATGGCCTTTTTTAATAAATTGTTAAAGAGATGGTGACCTACTGGGACTTATTTGAACAAATAATAATATTAAATGTAAAACATCAAAATAAGCCTGTCATATATATATACTTTTATCAAAAATAAGATGCAATAATAATGTTGTTACTTTTTTAGATAGAACTCATATTCAGCCCATTCCCCAAAGCTTTCTCAAACATCTCACTATATTCATCCGTACCTCTCAAACATATAGAAAAACGATGGTATATTAATATATTTGTATTGCCTTTTTAACCACTCAGTGCTACTTTAATCACCAGCCTCTCTGAACCATTGGAGCTCCACTGTCCTTCCCATACAAACACCAACCCACCTCCAGCTGGTCCACTAGCTGCAGCTCCAGGAGCATACAGCTGTCACGGAGTGTCTTGATGTCCGCCATGTACTGGTTCACTTGAGCTTCCTGCTGGGCCGCGTCTTCAACCTGCTGCAAATCCAATATCCTCTATATAGAAGGGGGTTAGTATAAAAAGTAGAAACCTTTACAATGGCCTTTTTTAATAAATTGTTAAAGAGATGGCGACCTACTGGGACTTACTCAATGATCCTAAGCAGATTTAGAAGGAAAAGTGATCAACCAAACAATTTAATGTAAGAGATAATCCTTGCATTTTCAGACAATATTTGATTTAAACACCAGAGCACCTGGTTTAACATAAAACCAGATTAGCCTCAGTGGAGGAAGCATAACGCCAATTATCTATGATATGCCTGGCTGATAGGATTACACCTTTAAAAACCATTACTGTGTACTCTTAATCTCCCAATCAATTCATGGCCATGTAAAGGGCTATAAAGAATCGTCAAGTGTGCATCTGGATTGATGATCAGCAAGTAAATCCGGATGGTCAGTAATGACCCATGGATTCAATATATGTGTTGTATATAAGTGTGCCTATTCATTGGATCCTTAAAATCAGGTAAAATGAGCCAGCAATGGGTTTGACGTAGTGCCCACCAGCCTATCCAGCGTAATATATACAGCCAGCAAGGTCCCAGTTTAACCCACAGTGCTTCCTGCCCACCTTCTTCCGGTGCTTCTCAAAATCTGAGACCAGTTGTGCTGATCTCTGCTGCTTTTCCCTCACAGCCTCTTGAAGAACTTCAAAGAAAACATTGACCTCCGCCTCTCTCAGCTTCTGCTCAGCGAAGCCGCTTTCGAACATTTGTATGCAGAGACCCACCAGCTGGTGCTCGAACGTAAGGAGAATGTAAGTCAAGGAGCAAACTGAGCTACAGCATGCTGGACATCAGGCGTGTCAAATATGTTAAATATTTCTAATCTAAATAAAACCGATGAAACAAGTAAAAAATAATTGAATAATAAATACACTGCTATAATGTGATTCAATAATTGAGTGTTAAACAAAATTAAATGTAATATAAGAATTAAAACAATAGGATACACATCACCCAAAATATTGTCTCTACAACAAAATCTGTTGTAACAAAATAAATGAGAAACAATAAAAAAAGAAATACTTATTGATATTATCTGACATAATCACCAACAATTTTAAGTGGCATACATATCAATCAAGTTAATGAATAAAAGATATGTCTGTACCAGGTCTGCCACTCCAGGCAGCTGGCCTAGTTTCTGTGCTTCTGGGTCTTGGGCGAACATGCTGTCAAACAGTTGGGATCCATTAAGGTACTCCACAAAGGCCTCCTGAAAACCCAGAGCAGGACAGGTCAACATGAAAGTTTCAATGGACAATGTAGGCCTAAACAACGGGTCATATTTGCATATCAATTACAGTACCCTGTGTTGTTGTAATTCATCTTGCTGCCTCTGTTCAGCTTCTGTGGCCTTGAGTGTCTGCAACTCGTTGTGTCGTATCTCTTCGATGGCATATTGGTATTTGGCAAAAGCTTGCTCCTTCTGTAAAGAGACAAGGCATAGGGGAATCTAAATCAAACAGCGGTGCAGTCAATTCAGAACTGATTGCAAATCATTTTCACTGTGTACAGCCTTTTTTGTGTGTTTCTCAATTCAACTCCCAGTGAGCTTATTCGGCCACTAGTGAAGGCCCATTATCTGTACACTCCTGAATCAAACAGCCAATTTGCTGTTTTGGTGATTTCTGCATATTTAGCTAACCTCAGTGAATACCAATGCACTATAACATTTACTACTTACAGTTTCTTCATTGAGTAACCTGTAATCCAGATACGCTAAGTCTGAAAGGTAAGCAGCGATGAAGAGTTTGTAGTTCGCCTCTTTAGCAAGAGGGTTTCCAGCCAGGTTGAGGGTATGCAGGTTCTTAAACCTTCTCAGATAGATGACCTGGGAAATCAATATATACATTTGTAATCAACTTAGGCCATGTTTGATTTTTTTATCCCATAACCTCGAGAAGGTCTATAAACATGCAGGCATCACATGTAAGATGATGTTCTTTACGTTGTCTAACTGGCCCAGGCAGTTGTTTCCAATTGCGAAGAAGGTGAGGTTGTTGAGTGTGTCCATGTTCTCGATGCAGGAGATCCTGTTGTTGTACAGAGTCAGATCTTCCAGTTTCGTTAAGGTCTCCAGACCTTCTATCTTCTCTATGTTGTTGAATGACAGATCTGGCAGAGCCATTGGGAACATGTATACGTCTACAGTTATTCAACATATAGGCATTGATTATATATATTGTTTTAGAATTCTATTAATGAAATTACAAATACTTGTACATGTGTATATCTTACCAAGCCATGTTATATTAGTAAGACTTGCTAGTCCCTCAATCTTCTGTATGAGGTTGTTATTCAGTTGCAGTTTAGTAAGGGATGTGAACTCCCATAAATGCTCAATCTTAAGGATGTCTGTAAAAAAATAATAATACTGTAACCTCAACCCAAATGGACACTTACTATACCCCTATATTCATTATTTAATCTACATTTACTTACTTTTGTATTCCAGGCGAAGTTGGAGGACCGCATTGAATGTGATACCCTCTTCCTTGGAGATCTGCCCTGCCTCTTCTTTTGGGCCTTGCTCCTCTACTGCATCCTGCAGCATCTTCTCGTCCACCACACTCTGCTCCAGTTTACCGTAAAGCCTGATCATTTTGCGCCTTGTTTTGACTTGATTAAGGCTAAAATCTTGTAAACTCTATCTGCTATTATATCTGTTACTGTACACACTATACACTATACGTCTACACTAACCGGGCAAATTGTGGCAAATTCTAAATATTGTGGCTACTCTCGCCAGAGTTCTACGTCTACACAACCTACATTCGCAACTCGATGTGTGTATCTGTCGCTTAGCAACGGGATACGTCTGAGCTGCATTCAATAGATGGAGGTTGAGAACTTTTTATTGAGATGTTGATCTAGGCTGCCTTAAACAAAATCGAAATAACACAATCAAATGAAAAATGAATTGTCTACATCGTATACAATTAGGAAACATCTATAGGTCTATATATCGAGCAAAGGTATTGTAATGAACTTAGTCATATCTTTTTAATTATGTTTTTTTAGTATAACGGTGGGTTAAATCAAGTCAATATCTGGGTCATGTTTCAGTTTATGCTAACTTTAGTTGCAAAAATCGAAATCATAAAAATGCTTCTCACGGTATCGCCAGATAAGGTGTTTGTAGTGTAGCGATATTAGTAGTCCTAATAATATGGAATACATACATAAGATAAACATAGGACACATACAGTTTGTTAACATTTGCTGAACTTTTTGATAATTAACCCGACATTAAGATAAGCATGCCATATTCAACTTTAAGAGTGTTCTGCCAATAGCAACACTGAGGGTGGGACTAGCATATCGTCTCCACATCAGCTGCTGTCATTCCCAGACGGATTGTTTGTTGTCAACATGGACTTTTTACTGGGCAATCCGTACAGCACTCCCGTGGGCCAATGTATAGGTAAGATAAGGACAATGTCATGGGTAAACTTTGTGATGCTTGGGTGCCGAGAGGTAAAACGGAGTAAAAGAAAAGGATGCTAAGAAGGCAACATCAAAGCTAGCGGTACTCTGCTATTTCTGCTAACGACCGTGGGCTAGCTAGATCCAAATGGTTGCCTTTATATTTGAGTTGCTTAGCAATATACAATTAAAACATCACAAATGTATTTATTTGAATGTGGACACAAACCAGATGCGTTTTATTGGTTTGTTGCGCAATGGGTTGTTATTGTAACTTCTTCCAGAGACGTAGTTAAACGTCATGACTGCACAAGCTGACATTGATGATTGCCCTTATGGGGGATTAAGCCTATGGGTTAAAGCTAAGTGTTAAACATAATACAGTCTAGCAAAAACATGCCAGATGATCTACAGCAAACAGATTAACTGGGTTGTTTTTGGACCTCTGTATTTCAATTATTTCCCTCACCCCCAATAACTTTCATAAAACATATACTTTTTATCTTTAAGGCTTTGAAGCACTTTAACCATAATTCATTGAAGGTAAATTATGTCAAGAAGTCTGTGGGATATTCTGGTATTCTCACAATAAGTCTAACTGTAAAAAGCTAGCAATGTTTTTTTTTATCCTCCCTGCCTCCCTGTATTCTCACGGGGATAAGGTTGGTTAGCCATGATGTGCATTGGCTTGGGTTTACCCTTCATTCCTCCTGTTTAAATGTCTGTAAAGATGCTGTTATGGTTATTTGAGATCACGTTGTTTCTCCTGTTTACTCATTTTTATTTTAGTTAAGGTGTGTGCACTTGTTTAAACAAACTTGAAGTGTATTTTGGACATGTTGGAGCTCTGTTCAAGTAGTATTTCCTGTGTTTTGAATTGGAAATACTCAGCCAGGCTGTTGCAAACGCTAGGCTTCATGGCACAGGTATGTCATCGAAGGTTGAGGTGTGCTCAAAATGTTTGCAATATATGGTTGATGATAACTCAACCACATGATAACTGCACATTGAATGATATAGTGTTAGTGTTTTTACTATCATTGCTCACCGTTATCCAAATGTTTCTAAGCTGCTGTCAGAAATGATACATTTTAAATGTGTCTTGTAAATGACGTAAAGCATACCACATGCAGAGATCGTCAGCAGGAGCTGGGTACTAGTGACGCGATGTATAAAGAATTTCCTCAGTGATTAGATGATGATACTCACATATCACAGTATCTTGTCCAGATTTAGGGTTTGCAATGTGGCACATTTTGATCTCAGGCTGTTATTGAGTGTTGTCTGAGAAAGGTCAGTGGGCTTCATCAGCCATGAAAGTGACAGTGTCCCACTGATATAGTTATGGAATGAGTTTGCATGATTCATCCAATGAAAAAACGAATTTGAATGGATTAACTGAGAGGGAATCAGAGATGCCATTGTTTACAGTTGCATTTGTTGGGTTAGGCAAATTCAGGAATCACCAGCCACCAAGTTTATCAGGGCACACAACATAATATCTGGAATGCTCCAAAAACATTTGCATGGCGACCAATGAGTGGTTCAGTACATTTTCATCTAGAATGTGTAACTTGTTTTTGGACGGTATTTATAGAATTGGGCGAGCTACAAAAGCCATCAATATCTGTTAGTCAT
>OMKX01001591.1:400-10832 GCA_900302425.1 Brosme brosme
GAACACACACACATGCACGTATGCAAGCACACATTCGAACACATGGACGCACGAATGCAAAGGCACATTTTAAACACACACACACACACACACACACACACACATACACACACAAATGCAAGCACACCTTCAAACACATACACGCACGATTGCACACACGCATTTTAAACACACAAACACACACGCACATGCGCATGTAGGTAGGCACAGACGCAATCAAACATAACCACAACCACACACACGCACGCACTCAAACACATGTATACAAACACAAACACACACAAACACACACAGACAAACATCTGGAGCCCAGGTCTCCTCAAGTGCTACATGGCCATGACTGGGACATGCACACACATGCATGCTAGCAGGCATGCACACAAACACGCACAGCAAAACAAACACACACAGGCGGACGCTCAAGAACATCCACTCCCACACTCACTATACATAAGCACACACTCTTGTGCACTAATTTACCCACATGTGTACAAAGCTGATGAAAGTTGTCTTCAATGAAAGGAGCACGTTCATTATGCTGTTTTCTTAAGGATGACATGAAACAGCAATCAGAGCACACGCTGCTTCTGTAATGAGACACATTTAAATAGGATATTTATGGCCTTCAAGACATAACAGGGCTGCTATGATGTGATCCTGGAGGAATTGCTTGGCCATAGCTGGAGTACCTACTTCTAAAGCAGACAAGGTCCCTGTAATGTTAAGGATATTAGGTTTGGGAGGTTACTTGCACAAGGTTTTCTGAACTACAGGAAGTTGAGGGTGATTCAATTTTGTCATACACAAAACATAACTGCAAAACTGAGGTTTGATTTGGCATAATCTGCTAAAATAGGTGTACATGACCTGGGGAAATACATATGAATTGTATTCCATGTGGTTGATTTCACGCCACAGACAGATTCTGTAAATGCTGAATCTCCATTAGGCTTGGCCCCTGCCTCACCATACGTTTAGGAGAACGAATGTGAGTGGATATACATGTTTTTCTATTGAATAAAACAGATCACGTGACTAGCTTTAACACATAGCACGATATGTTTGCCGACTGACCAAGGAAATAGCTGCCAATATCACACTTCACACATTCCAATAGGAGTTGAGAGGTATAGTTGAATAAATCTGTTTAGCCCCATTTACCGTGTTCGCAACCAAAGAATCACAAGATAAGGTTCTGAAACTGAACTGTTCACATCTCTGCAACGAGCAGCTACTTGAAGCCGTATGTGGCCACTGCAGCGGTAGAGACCGGGTGATTAAGCTAACGTTATGCCAGGAGTTGAAAGCTGGCAATGCACCGGCTCATCGGAAAACCAAACAAAACTCCAGGGAATTGGTTTCACCTGGAGAGAGACTAAATGAATGATAACGCTGCGCCTCTTGGCAACTGGTGAGAAACAAAATATCAACGCAGTGTTATCACTTGTAACAAAATTATAATTCCCCGTTTTAGAATAAATTCCTGTAATGTAGGGAGGAGATGTAAAGCATAAAACATATTTATTTGGTTCACGGAGCATTATGACAGGAGTATTTTAGCTTTTCTTGGCTGCTAGTTAACACAAGCACATTTACCACGTTCGAATCTTTGATGGACTCTTTAACTTTTGACGGCCTTTGCTATTATTATTCATGACATTTTATACACTAAATGATTCATCTAAGAAAATGATTGTTAGATACATTGACCAACGTTTAGTGGCAGTGAGCATTAGCAACAGTGAGAATGATAAAGAATGATGATGGGCACTGCTACAGAGTTATGCTTCATTATTGTTTACATCTATCATGTATCACCAAAATAGAAATGGCAACAGTCAAATATAACTGTTTTAAGACTTTATTGTAAGAGTTTGTTGTCTCTGCGCTTATTTTATTTGTTTTTGCTTCTACTTTCTTGGACTGTTAACATTTACATTAACATTAACATTTGAAGTTCGGAGCACAGTGCTCGCAATGCAAAAAGTCAGCATGGAGCCTCAGCCCACCATCTAGCCTAGTGCTTCGCAAAGTGTCATGATTAATAAATGAATGCATGGCAAATTTGATTTACAAATTTGGACACCAGACTCGGAACTGCCCCCGCCTCCACTCCCAGTGCCGCCAGTCCACCTGGACAGAACCATCATCACTTATTCATCCAACAACTGCCACTCTGCAGGCAGAAACGGTCCACACCGCCTCCCTCTTTCCCCATCCGTTCGTTGCTCTTTCCTCTACTTTTCAAGGTATAATTTATCGTTTAATTTGTTTCGCGGAAACACGTTGGTTGGGAAAATGTACAGTTCATGATGGAGGCATTCGTCAAAACAATTCTCTGCTCCATGTGGGGAACAGCCTTGGTTGGCTGCTAAGTCGACCTTTCATCATTGTGTTTTGTGTCGCTGTATTGCAACAACAAGCCGCAGTATTGATAGCCACGGTTGGCGGCGCGTTGTTTTAGCAGCTCAAGGTTACCGAGACAATAAACCAGAACGAACACATGCTCACTTTTCCAACCCATTTTCCCTGTTGAATAAAAAGAGACAAAAGTAATTACATACCGTGATTAATGAAACGTATATGGATTATATATATTTAATCTGGCTCCTATTGTTTGACAACCTCCGCGAAGGATATGAGGTCTCTCTCTGACAATATGCACAAATGAAAAATTGTTTCGCTTGCAGTTTTCACATTTCAACTCCCCCCTAAGCTGCAGTTTATAGACTCTCATTCAGCCTCGATGGAAGAAGGAATAGATGAAAATAAAAGGATGGGATGGGGAGGCAGGAGGTAGAAGAATGAATCTGCCAGGAGTAATGCATCTCTTAATAGCATTTTCTGCTTTATTAGTCATACTTAACAGCTTTGAGGAGCTGTGAGAGGATACAAAAGGGCCCCTATTGTTTTCTACGATCAAATAATATCGTCTGACATTTTAATTATTCATATGGAGAGTGGCCCATGTTTTTTTCTCTTCCTTTTTTTCTGAAGGAGGCGGAGTTGGGGGAGGAGGAGAGGGTTTTACAAACAAAACACACACAAGGCCAACGGCTAGAGGCGATTTGTACGGACTGTTTGGGACGGCGCTAATTACCATCGTATATATGACCCCACGACGACCCCCTGTCCTGCACACTCACACACACATCAAAACTGTACTCACATTCAAACAGGTTACTTCCTTAGCAATTTGGAGGGCAATCGGGACCATGTTTACATAGATTTAGTTGTCTTTTTTCATTAATATAAGTCATTTGGTTGCTATAGTTATTTGCAGTTATTTGTTTTACTATAACTAATTGTGTAAGGAGGTTGTTTTTGTAACGCATGGGTCATTGCATGGGTATGAGTCGTAATACAGACTTGATATGAGAAGGTCAAAACATGGGATCAGGCAAATAAACACCAATGTGTTTATTTGCTATGCTTTTATCCAAAGCACTTTGCACTTAGATTTCAGATAGAGGCCATTATGGATGAGTTGGAGTTAGATATCTTTTTTCAAGGATGCCTGCTCCAGCAGACATTAGGGGTTGAACCCAGAACCTTTCAGCTCAAAACACCTGCACTTTACACACACCAGACCAGGGGTTTCCAAACTTTCTCGAATCGGGGCCCACTTCCAAATTTCAAAAGTGTTCATGGCCCACAGCCCATTTCAAATACAGTCGTTCAGAACCCAACCATAAACCAATTATCAACAGAGCTGTACCATATGGTTACTTATATACCATGTACCTATACACATTACAGTCATGATGCATTCAATCAGAAAAATAACATTAACATTGTTTTTAGAACCAAAAAAAACAAAACGTTTTTTTCATTCATTTGGCTGACAACTTGCAGTACCCGTGTGGACCACTAGGGGGTCGCGGCCCACACAATGGGAATCCCAGCACTACACTCGAGTAACCCACCAATTCATCGATTCCTCCATCCATCCATTCATTCAAACCAATGTGGTGAAAGGACCGGCCTAACCGGCACTCACGTTGGATGTCGACGGTGACCGTGGTGTCCTTCCCGTTGGGGGCTGCCTTGTTGGACGCCCGGCAGGTGATCTGCTGTCCCGACTCGATGTTGTTGGGGGACAGGTAGAGCGTGCTCACCGTGCTCTCCCTCCTGCCGTCGCGCAGCAGCGTCTGAAAAACGGAAGGACGGCCCACAATTACACAAGCGCGCGAAACCGTCAGGCGATCATGCATTATTTATAATCCACAGTGTGTTTTATTTGGTCTTAACAGAGCAGGCCGCGCGCCAAGGTAGTATGGTAATGGTCTCGCTTGACTCGGAAAGTCGTGAAACGGATAGGCGAACACCTAATTAGCGTCTGTATCAGATTTGTTTGTAAATCATTTAAAACGTGTACGTGTACGTGTGTGTGTGTGTTCCATCAAGCCTAATTGAACCAGGGAAGTGTTTGATGTGCGATGTCCACCTAGTTTATCGTCAGGGATACTCTCTTATCTGAGCCGTGGATAATTGATGAATTTCCCGAGATGAGGATAAAAGTAGGGAAAATAGTTTCTCGGTGATAACGTATCATTCTCCACCCGTGTGTGCGGGCGGCCCAACTATCTTTCCATCCTTTCCATCTGCGCTGTCTCTGGGGGGGGGCCGGGGAAAGGTGCAGAGGCCCACGCCGAGCGTGAAAACATACAGGTAGAGAGCAAACTTTCTCGCTTTCCTTCAGGTAGCACCCACTCTGTGTGCTATCATCCTTTTATGAGAGACCTCCGCCACGGGAGAACGTTCGCTTTCATTTATAGCAGCTTTTTAATGGTCTTTTACAAGCCATTTTGATCCATCCTCACTTCACCTGAACACTCTCGAGACCGTGAATTAATCAGAACCGGGCGTAGCGGTGTGGTATTGTGTGTGGTGTTTAAATATACAAAGTAGGTCCAGCGGTGGATTATGAAACCAACTGGAAAGGTGGGGAAGCAGTTGGAGAACTCTATTAGTCGCCATGGAGAAAAGAGAGAGGAGTGGGGACTCTTTTGATGCCCATTGTTAGCAACTGGCACAAGAGTCCAATTACAGGCCAACAAAGAGATAGCAGAATTGGAAAATTACCATGCACCGTATAAAATTTTTGCATGGAAAATATTCAAAATGCACCCCACTCAACCCACTATTTCAACTTCAGTGTGTTCATTCTGTGCATATTGAACTCAATCCCAGTTTCACAACTGCCGTTGACGTATGTTCACTTAGTCAATATGGGTTAACTTGGCTTCCCAATTTGCCAGACGTGACTTGTTTTCTACGGAAAACACATTTGTTCCACAGTTATCATCCATCAATTAGAATGACTATCAAACAAGGATCAGTTTTGTTTTGTGAACAAATTTCCAGTGCAAAATAAACTTGATGGTTCAAAGTAAGAAAGCATTAAGCAAACTTTAATCAAAAATGGCGTACCGCAAGATGTTTGTGTGTGTGGTTGCGTGTGTGCGTGTGTATTTTGATATCTGCAGTAGCTTTAAGGCAAATGTGGACGGGAGAACAGCGAAAACGCAGTAAACGTCTGTTCCATATGTTGTGACAGATGCTCAAGCGGCAAAATCTCAACCAAATGCCTGGCGGTTTTTACACTGTGAAGGCGTTTCTTTTTTTTTTTCTTTTGCTGTTTTGCAAGCTCTGCCTTATGCCTTGCTCCTTCCGATTAATCACAATATTTAAATCGGTAGTTGCCTGAAAACAACTTTCTCTTTGCATGTGAACATTTATGTTAAAATCTGGGATCCTTTTTTTTTTACAGGCATGTCTGAGGAACACATGCAAATACTTGTGTTTGTAGGATTCTTCCCAATTAACACTGTTGGAATACAAACCGAAACTACCAAAACAGTACTCTTGTCCAAACACTGACATATGTGTTTACAGAGTACCAGTCACATAATACATACAGAATATAATAGACTATATCTCTCCCCCTCCCACTACAGATAAATACCAACATACTAGAAATAAACACGCTGAAAACGTTTTCAGTTTCATCACCTCCACATCCTATTAGTTCATCCTAGGATGATCAGCAGGGAACTAGCATTGGAAAAAACGAGGTAAAAAACTGCATGTGGATAACGAAATACTCTGGAAGACTTATTTTGTGAAACCTTTCATTTCAGCTACGAATCTCACCGGAGTGTCATTTGGAGAGTTGTGTAACCCCATTGGAAACTTCTGAGATTACAATAAAACCTTGCCATAGTTATGGTTTTGATTCTTGCACAAGTCAATCACTGATCCAATATGATTTGGATGATCAATGTGTGACAAATTGGTGGTCGACACAAAATTATGAGAAATTATGAGGGTATACGAAACCCATTGGTTCAAGCTATTGGTATTAATACATATTCCAAGCATGCACGGGAATCACTTCTAAACATTTAACTTTAGAAAGATAAAAACTCTTTATTTTAGAGAACGGTTATAAAGCTCCCATGGATTTTAAACTGACCCGTCTTCAGTGAGAGGGGTCATCAAAGCAATGACAGAAACAGCCTGCCGCAATGAAGCAATTATCCATGGCACGGTGTGTCGGGCCTACTGGGAATCCTGTTATGATCGTGTCTGCACCTCCTGACTAAATCTCACCCCCCACTTGGGCTGAATCAGCTCTCGTGGGAGAGGGGCATTAGGAAGCCTTCCTCTGGGCATCGATGTTCTGCTGCAGCCTCTCCCACTGCCGCATATCTCTCTCCTCTTTTCCCCATGAAAAAGATTGCACAGCTCTCCCACTCCCTTGAAGTGAGGAAGGAGGGATGGACAGAGAGACAGGCTTGGCTCTCTCAACGATAATTTGTTTACCCATCCCAAAATCCAAACAACAATGTCATAGGGGATAGTTAAAAAAAAATATATATGTTTCTTTTTTAATACTAGTAACATGGGATAGGGCAACACGAGGAGCCCTACATCTAGATGGGAAGACAATGGTATTCTTATAAATGGAATACTTATTTAGGGAGAGATCTACAAGATGGCCAAATGACCTGCCTGCTTCATATCACCTCCTTGTCTGAGGGAAGATCCAGCACCTAACAGTCGTGTATCTCCCAGTGGCATTTCCCACGAGTGGAGTAGCTGCCTTAGAATGCATTCAGCAGGTAAATGATGCCTTCTTATATCACATCCTCGCAGCTTGACAAAGCTTTTACGTCGAAGAGCCATCATCAGGTTTTTAAGGAAAGGTCTCTTTGTTGTGCCAACTTTGTTTGTGGCTCTTTAAAGCTGTGGGCAGACGAGGATGAATGGAAGAAGCCACAGACATCCAAGGACTGAGGAGGTGGGAGGATGTGTGGAGTGTGATGCAATGAAGTGAAGGACAACAACAAGAAAAGCCCTCACTCTCTGCCGACTATGGCTGCAGTTAAAACAAACAGGAAAAAGTGCCATTAGTTTGGCTGTTGTGTCTGTTATCATTTTTTTTTTTCTACTCCGATTTCGGAGAATTTATTTTTCCTGGGGATTTTCCTCTATCTAAAACGAAACTAGCCATTTTGGAGCCTTCATTTGAATTAGCCACGTGTGGGTCTTCGACGTTATGGTGCCGGCCACCTAATTCCTTTCCCAGGCAATAGCGCGTTTGTGACCACGTCGCTATGAGCCCCATCAGACCCTGGATGGGTAAACTAATGGTCCCATCTAGGTTAAAGATGATTGGTTGAGTTATAACAAGACCCCTCTTGCTGCAAGCCACCAATGCTAATGAAAGGGCCAGATCCTTGGCCGCTATTTTCAATTGGTTCAATTAAATCGTTTCCGCTTGGAATAAATAGGGAACATCGATTGATTTTTCCTTTTCTTCTTGTCTGACGTCACAGACAGCAGAACATCTAGTAAAAGCGAAGCATATGCCATGAAACCAGAATGTTTCTTTGTAAGGGGTGCGTTATTACATATTTACTACACAGTCATTTGCTTTTACAGTGAAATCATGTACATGGCATTAAGGAGCAGGTAAGGGGTTTGGCATCTTGCTCAAGGATACCTACAGGTCGGTTTGTGTACATTGAGGATCTAACTGGTACCATTTGGTTGGGAGTCGAACATTGCAGCCAACATGCTATTCAGTGATGAACTGAAGCACCCACAACGCCCATATCTGCACAGACTAAGGTCCTTTGAAGGGTTAACAATAATTAATTATTGATTAAAATGTTAACAAAATGTTCACATGACAGGGGTAAAAATAGACAAATTGGCCATATAACACGGTCGCCTATACAATGTTGTGCGATTCAATTATTAAATCGTAACATTAAATCGATGCATTAAACATTCTTAAAATAAGGCTTGGAGCTCTACTCTAGAGGAAGCAGCACTCCTACAGGGAAGAGGAAGGATTTCTGGGCGACAGACGAGTATATCAAGCATATCTGTTCATCCATCAAACGTGTTCCCCCGATAAAGTATCAAACAGTGAACCGCTTCTTGGCTTTCCATAATGATCAGAACCAGGACAGGAAACATCTGTTAAGACTGCAACCATCCTGCTGTTTTGGAAGACATGCGATTTGCTGCGCTTTTAAAACCCAACATTGTGCGTGTGTTTGCTTTTTAAAAGTGCAGTCACATCATGCTGGTAGTTTTGTATCCAGTTGTGTTTGTTATTTGCTTCAAATTGTCTATAATTTATAAATTCAAACTGCTACAGCTGACTGTTTTCCGTTATGAGGCAAATATAATAAAACCATAATTACATGTTTTCGATTACATACTGACATTCAGTTAGCATTGTTTGCAAAATAATTAGCTTACCAGATTAAATAGTATTTCATATTTGTATTTATGAAGTGCATCTTGCCCTTTGTGTTCCATAAACATGTACACACGTAACGTGTGAAGGATAAACTAGAAGTAATTGACTAGAACTTATTGATTAAATGTCATTAAATTGGAATCAGCAAACGTTCATACTATAGACATGAATGTTCTGGGAGGAGAAGTGTACAAAACAGCACTAGAGGAGAGGGAGAGGAGGGGATGGACTAAATGAGGTCAGTGTGCCTCAAATCATTAATAAAATAACTATAAAAGTCGGAGGACATCCCCCATGTCCCCCCCGCTCAATACCCACATGCTCTGCAATATTCATTTGATCCGATCGTATAAAACGAGAAACAACCATCGCTATGTGTAGCATCTTTGATTTCACATTGAGCTCATCATGTTATGCTACGGATAAGTGTTGCAGGCTACGGGGATTGGATCGATCTATATTACCAACTGATTTATGCGCTGGCATTTTTATATACGGCGTGTCACATACTGTATTACAAGCTAGCATTGTCAACGGTGCACTCCTGTGTCCTGCCAGCAGCGTCTGTGTGGACTCGTTGTTAGGGACCTGCCTGTGGAGGTGTTGCAGTGTTGACGGCAGTTGCAACGGGACAGAGATAGATGGACTCCTGCACTCCACTCTCTGATTAGTGTTTGTCAACACGTCAATTGATTGTACCCTCGACACCGTCGCTACTTCTTCTTCGACTTCTCCTCGGATGTCGGCGGGGCTGTCGGTGCACTCCCCCGCCGGAGACTAAAGGGGTGGGAATGCGCCATCGGGAACGGCCCTTTGCTCGAGTCTACACCCACTCCGTCGGAGGGAACATTGTATACGAGCCTTAGGGGCCCAGCCTCTGCTGTTGTGTACGCTCGGAGGTTGTTGTTTGTTTTTAGAACTTGCATGAGACGTCTTGTCTTTCATCATGTTTTTGCTGTTTTAATTTCACCCTCTCCTTAAGAAAAAATGGATTGGGTGTCAGCAAATTCTTTCTCCGTCGGACGACGGTACCTGTACATTAATAAAGGTAGCGCCCAGTGACATGTTAATTATTGAACAGAAACCGCGCGGCCGGGTCAAGAGCAGTGCTTCTTTTTTTTCTCTATACGATGCACAATTTGTTACACAAATAAAGTTCATTTCAACCCGGGGCAATTTGCATGCTCTATAGTTTTCTATTAGAGTAAAATAATTAGTTGTCTGCTTGGCCTAATGGTGGGTAATAAAGCCCATTGACGTTTTGCAGACATTGCGAAACGCAGCTCGGCTTTATTATGGCTAGACTGAAACCTAGCAGTAATTAACCAAGCTCTACTAATCACACTCACTGTTGTGTAGTAAACTGGCACAGCACATATGAGTAAAATAAAGGCAGTTGAAAACTTGCTCATTGGCAAAAACGTCTCCCTTCTTGTTCTTAATTATAAATTAAGAATGCACTTTTTGAACTGCAGTACTGCTCAGGCGTTGAGGACTAACAGGAGCCTTGTAAAGGTGGAATAAAGTCTTACTAGAGGGGGTTGAAAACGTTTCTGCTTGCCAGGAAACTAAGAGATTTCCTCCATGTCAATGGTAGCGGGACTGGTCCATAAAATGGTAGGTGTTTTTTTAGAGGGGGGGGGGGACATT